>NIPQ01038899.1:0-11140 GCA_002806875.1 Lepidotrigona ventralis hoosana | reverse complement strand
CACACACACACATACACACCACGTCCGCGAGCGTGTTTATGTTAAATTTCTACACTCTTATTTTTTTTTTTGTAATTTTAAGCATCAGCATCGAAGTGTCAAAATTTAGATCTCCTCGAAATAGATTCCCGCTCAACGAATTGCCAAAGACGGGGCTTTCCCTGTCTGCCGAGAGGCCAGAAGATGGCCGATCGTGTCGGGAAAACATGTTTACGGTGCGAAACGTTATCGTTCGCGCGAATCTGCGCGTAGAACGAGAGCGTAGTGCGAGAGGCCCCGGCCATTGTTCGATGGGCAGCGATGCGTGCTTCGCCACGATGCCAGACGTTTCCGGAAACGGAGGCAAGGATGAAAGGATAGTGGAGAGGTTCGAGGAGGCGCAGCCACCGCCGCCGGTTTCAGATTTATCGGGTTTCGGGCCCCGTGCGAAAGACCGGGATATATATATACGTGTTCGTGTGTGACCCACATCGTTAACGAGACGTTCCGCTGATTAAATAATGGGAGCTCATTGCTTTCGGATCCGAGGCGGCCGAAAAACGTGCGCCTCTGAATGCAGGCGAGTAACGATCTTCTCCGCTGCCCGCGCCAGAGATCACCTCGATAAAAGATCACGACGATCCTCGCGGCGCGGCTCAACGAATGGGAAAGCTGTGTGCTTTTGTTTCAAATAACGGATCGTACCGCGGCTTTCACGAACTCGAGGTTATTGCTGGTTGACAAGTCGAGCGTTTCTGCTCGGGACAAACACTTCCGGGATCGAGGCTCCTCGCTTTCGGTTCTCCGGTGAAAATGAATTTTCTGGGACTTCTAACTTCTCAGTTTCTGAGAATTTCCCTTCCTTCGCATTGTTTCGTACTTTTATTTGAAAAATTCTCGATCTGCTTATATTGCTTCGATATTATCTTTGGGATCTTTTTTTTTTTTTCTATTGCCAATACGTGAATGAATAATTGAATTTGGCTTTTATTCGACATTTGTAACATTGGTAATCTTTTGAAAATTTTCCTGCGTCTATAATTAATTCCTTGAGTACCCACGAGAATTTAATACTGAATGAGTAAACTAGGAACGCGTATTCATATAAATGTTGGTATATTTATTTTGCTTGTTTAAGCCTAACAAGTAAATAAATTAATTATTTCAAACGTCTCAAGCGAACTTGACGGTTAAATGGATTAATGAATTTAAGAAATTTAAAGGTTAACAACATCGAGGTCCCACTTTTAACAAACTCTGGTCGAGACTCAAATTTCAGTTTCAATTTTTCAGACTGGTAATATCAATTTGTTCCATAGAAAAACAATAGAAAATTCAATACGTTTCAGTATCAGTTTAAATAATAGTTGTTCCAGCTGAGACTGAAATTTCAGTTCGAATTTTTCAGAGTGAACGTCTCACTTATATTACAATTGTATCGTCCACAGAGAGAGAGAGAGAGAGAGTTTATTGCTCGAGAGTGATTGGATATTTTAAATTTTATCGTTGCATCGTCACATTTGGAACAATGGCGAAGTAGGTGTTCGAAAGTGATATTGACCATGTTATAAATAGACTCGATTGTATTTTGTTGTTACCTTTTATCGGTTAATGGTGTTCGCCGCTAATAGGATTTCCATTATCCTTCGTTTTATCATTAACGTGTACAATTCGTTAGCGAGGTATTTGTCTCCTAACTTAATTCGTATTGTAAATTGGCAATGATCACGAGTGATCCTCCGTTACTCTGTGTTGGCACAGCTTCTGCACGAAAGCTATTTCTACGTTACAGAGTATGAAAACTTTACGTTTCAACCGAATTATTATAGAAAGTTTTTATGAAAACGTCGTGGCTTTTCATGACCAAGTTTGTTGATCAAAGCTTCAAGACACTTAGTTATGACATGGATGAATAAACGTTGTGTCTAATTATTCTAAAAGAAAAAAAAAAATGAAGTTGGTGTTAACAGACTGCGGATCTTCGTCCAGTTCCATAGTTTTGTGAACACAATAAGTTTTCGCTATTATTTTCGAGATTATTTTAGCAAACACTCTAGTTTCGATATTTTATTTTTCAGTGTCGTGAGCATTGTTTTTGAGTATCGTGAGTGATTTCTCAAGAATATATGAAGCCTCATTATGTAATGTATGCATCACACTATCAGTGGAAAAGAAGTAACGCTACATTACAAAGTTCTAAAAATTAAATCGTATTACATTTCGAAAATTTGATTTTTACACCAATAAAATCTCTACTCTTAGTGTGTAATAAAATACACGAATGAGACGAGATCTATCAAGATACTTGAATTTGAAATATATATATTTAGATAAATTATTTGATAAATAATTTGAAATATATATTGGGAGGAATGTCGACGTGTGAGAGTATGTAGAAAGCGAACGCGACGAACGAGAGAAATTTCGCGAATCGTGAAAATAGAATTTTAGAAAACCGAAGCGTAGATCAATCGAATGATCGATGATAGCGCCAGGGAATCTAAATTACAACTTCAACAGAGACGTAAGAAAGTACGATTGTACCGGACGCGTTAGATTAGTCATAGCTCGGGTGAATTATGGCGTTGAACGCGAATGGAAACGAAGCAATGATAGATCTCGTTCAATTTGTGTGTTTATATTTAACGGTACGGCCAATTACGATCGATGCAACGACACTCCATACTTGTACGTTTAACGGTACGTGTAATTACGAGCAGGGGAAGCATGCACTTCTACCACTATAGGACTAATATTCGCGATATGTTTCATAGTAACGACGAAAAGTCTTTTAATTTAGGAATCTATCCGAAATTAAAAATAAATATCAATTGATTGCGAGCAAATTGCAAATTTTCATAAATACTAAAGAAAATTAAAAGACTGAAAAAGAAGAATTTGAATTTAGATTTATATTAAAGATCGTAACAAACACTGTTATAATTAAAAATTATATTAGTTATTTATACACGTATAAAAATCCACCATGTTCAATTACCACGAAAGTACGCTAAAATTGAAAGCGAATATGAATGATTGAGGTGCATCTAACGAGCGAATAATATTGGTTATCAATTCGATGATTGAACAGCATCCGGTGCCTGCCATCTGAGAATCACATGAATGCCAGAATTTAGACCCATCCAATTATGTGAAATACGACACAGATGACAATCAGGTGAGATAGGAGCAGACAAAGATATCTTGGAATTTATGAAACTAGATACGATCAAATACGACTTGACGCTTGTTCACGCTACTGTGATATTTTATATATATTCAGAAAATAAATTGTTCAATGGTGATTCTTCTTAAATTAACGTCAGAGAACAGGGGATGAAACACGGAAGGAAATTTGTGAAAAGAAAAAAAAAAAAGAAAAGAAAAAACGAAATAGAAGGAAGTGACGATGGTAAAACACGAAAATTTCATTTCGTGGCACGAGGGTAACAGTTACATTTTCTTGGCCGACATGGTCGTCATGGTCCATTTGTCTCCAGAATATCCTCAACCTTAGGGTTCTCTTGGTCTCAGGGTCGTTAAGATATCAGAGTCCACTTAGCCTCAGAGACCATCTAAGTCTCAGGCTCCCTTTGACCCTGAATGATCGTAGCTCTAGCTGTTAATTTGACGCTATAGCCTCCTTTGTCTTAGGACTTCTTTGATCTTGAGATTACATTCTCTCGGATGATCGTACAACTACTTAAGAAGTATTCAACTTCAGCTCTGAGGTGAAATTTGCCTCTAAATTTCCTTTGCTTCAGGCTGTTTTGATTCTAAGATTCATGTAGCAGACTTGCCTGCCTTCATTCTGCATTATGTAGATTCACGCAGTTCTAGGCGCAATGTTTGACTTTAGAATATTTCTCGTGTTTTTGAGATTGATACTGAAATTCTAAAATCGATCGAGTCTGCCGAGTGTCAGAGTCTTCTTGATTTTTAGAATTTTGTTTCGAGATTTCTTTTGAGTTTAGGGTTCCAGGATTCTTGTCAGTATTCTAGGTGTAATGTTTAACTTTGAAACATTCTTTCCGCTTTTGAGATTATCTTAATACTGAAATTCCAAAAACTGATCCAAGATTCAGAATTTCGTTTTTTATATTTATTTTAACTTATATAATTTTAACTAATTGCTAATATTAACGTATCTCGACTTTACTATTAAAAAATATATCGAGGTACCAACTTAAAAAGTTAATGCTTTAAAAATTGTCTGATTATTATTTTATTTCTAAATAATTTAAGACTTTAAGATCTAAATCTTCATGATTTTCAGAACTTTCTTTTTGATTTTAGAGTCTCAGGGTTCTTGTCACTTCACGATTATTACAGTTCTAGACTTACAAGATTTTTAAGATTTCTTGATTCCAAAAAATCCTAAAATTAACTGAGCTTACCAAATGTGTCAGAGCCTTCTTGATTTTCAGAATTTCGTTTCGAGACTTTTTTGACGCAATTTCATTTCAAAATTTACAACGTTTGAGACTACTGAGAATTTCAGGATTTTAATATCTTTCAGAATTATCACAATTTGACATTTCTTTTTTTCACTCAAGATGTTTCATGATTTCCTTTATTTCCTCTCTATTCAGTCCCCAGGTCGTCTTGAATCCCAAGATTCAGCCTGGGATAACCCAGTTTCCGAAATTCCGTAACTCCGAAATTCTCTAATTATAAGTTACTTAACATCAAATATTAACTTTAAAACCAAGGTGGCTTGACCTTAAAACCAAGAGAATTTTAAGTTTAATTGCAAGAGCGCTCTTAAGGAGATTTGGCATGACTAGAACCGCAGTGAATCCGAGGCTAAGAGAACACTGACAATGAGATCAACGAAATCCTGATAGTATGTAGATCCTGCGATTTTGGTAGACTTCAAGAGTTTACTTTCGCCTTGAATATCTCATATCTAATAGTTTTCTTGTATTCACTAAATTCCTATTTTTTTGGAAATAATTACATTCAGCCGAGTGTTACAATGTCTACTAAACATTGTAAATGAATATCTTATTTCGAACGAATTATGCGCGACGTCTTTGAGTTTTTCAAGCTTTCCACGAACACAAGAAAATCGGCAGTCTAATAATTAAATTGCTTTGTCTCGTCCGCGAAAACAACAATCTCCAAGGTAATTCTTTCTCACTTATTCAATATTTATCATCAAACGTCAAACTCACAGTTGAAAATTTAATTATTTCGATTAAAAGCACGAACCACTTTGCAAAAAACAACAACAACAAAAAGAAGAGAAAAGAACCAATCGATTGATCGAAAAAGCTTGTTCTTTCGCCGATGTAACATTTAAAAAAACGCTTCGATGGCTTTTTCACTTTTTACCGCGCAGCATCGACGATTATTAATAATTCGCCGAATAACAGATCAAACTAATTCCTGCTTCCTTTTGGTTATTATTATTCGTATTGTGGTTGTTCTTGCCAGATTAATCATGATCATATATATATATATATATATATATATATATTTTATATACGTATGCGTGATATATATATATATATATATATATATATATATATATTATCACACGTACGTGTATCGTATAATGTGTATATTAACATTATTGATCTCTCGACACATACACACACGAACTCGATTTATATTCGGACAGCTGCGGGAAAGAACTGGGTCGTGGGATGGCGATGAACAGGCGAAAATCGGCGGGATCTCGTTAAGCGAAAATCGTGGATTATCGAGAGGAGAAGGAGAGCCAACCCTCCGCGAACATTGCCTAATTAATTTCACGATTTTCGTTTGGCGAGAACGCGAGTCGTGATAATCGAAGGGCAATATTTTATTAATTCAGCGTGACTGAGGGAGATATCGTCTCGATATCTTTGTGGATACATTCGCTTGGCCAGATTCTAAAGTGACGACGCGACACGACGTAATTATCGTAATGGACGAAATTTCCTCGATTCAGTACGTTGGAAAAAGGAAAAGGCGGAACATTATTTTCGTTATATCCTCTGTGTATAATGCGAATTCTTTCTGTGTTATTTGATTAAGTATGCGAGGCATTTCGCTTTCGCTGGAATTCGCTTCGGCAATGGATTCCATGGAGCAAAGTGGCTGGCCTAGTTTCGCCGCGGTAATTCCCTTTTCTGTGCTGTCTTTTTCCTTCTCTTTTACACCCTTCTTTTTTTTCTTTTTCGCTGTTGTCTCTGACGAATTCGTTTGGCGAGAGGTGGCTCGGTTTCGAGAGGTTCGGTTGTGCCTCTGCTTTGTCCTGGCAGATTTTTATTTCACTTTATTTCCTGCGGAAGTTGTTTAAATTAATTGACAAGCTTTCGACAGAATTTCACTTGAGCTCCGATGATTTCGATTGTGACAGCAGCTTAATGCTGTCGCATGATAAATGAAATTCTTGACTGTTACCTCGCTCGTTGCAAAACTGTTCATATAGATTTTTATTATAATATATACAGTATTATAGTGTATGTATATATATATATATATATATATATATATATAATAAATATAGTATAATAATACAGTATATTTATTACAGTCTATAATATATATATTTTTTATATACACACTTTATCATAATTTAACACATTCACGATATAAATAAAGTAACAGATTCTTAATATTATACACAATATAAATAAAGGTAATAGATTGTTAATAAAATAGCTAGAAAATAAAAGTAAGAAAATACTAGTACATTTTACTTCTAAAATTCCTTCAAATTTTCTTCTTTCTTTCTTTCTACATAGATTAGACATCAATTCTTTAATACGCACGATCAAGAGTGTACATTTTATTTAAACCTAAGTGCTCAAATTCTTCTTTTCTCTCGTACCGTGTCGGCAATTAAGTACAGTTTAAACTCGAGAACAACCGTCAGACGTTAATATCGATATCGTGGAAAAGGATTTGGCTTCGTATTAACGAAGTGTTATCACAATAAACGCTTCAGGGGAGGATAGTGATAGTTACGGATTCCTGTTTCACGGCAACTAGCTCGTACATATTACGAGGACATGTACACGCGTCTCTGCAATATCGATGTAATGTCGATGTAATGCGATGCTGCACGACACGCAACGCGTTAAATGGCGTACAGACTGGTTCGTTAAGGAACAACGTAGACTTTACTAAGTCTAATTGTACTGGGACTAATATCAAAGCGAGTAACGAAAGTGTTCCTCTCATTATAGGAGAAAGTTGGAGCAACGAGCAACGAAAGAACTTGTAGAAGAAAATTAAAGGCCGACGATATATGGGAAATGTTTATTCCAATTTATTTATTGCGTAGTCATCCGACAATCTTAACATCGCGATCATTGTCTAATTTTACATCCTGTACATAACATATAACAACACGTAACGATCTTTCATTCTTTCTTTCGAATTTTTACGTTTATTAATTTATCAATCATTGATCAATTAAATAATGATTATATAGCATGTGTTATTTAATTTTACTAATCCAGTTAATTAGTCAATTCCATTAACTAGAATTACCGAAAATGTAGATAATTTTTATACGAAACAATGTGTTTTTACAGATTTAAATAATTTCTCCTGTGTAATTTATTGTACTATAAAATTGTTTTAATGTTTTACTTTAATGTCTCTGATGGAAATTTTATGCTTCTGAGGTGTTGAAGCATTGTCAAATAATTTTAGAAAGAATTCCGATCCTTTAAACGTTCGAACGAAAATTAGATAAACACCAGCTTATTAAATTCTGTTACGAATGAAAAGTCACAATGAATTTCCATCATTCACGTGCTCCAGTTACACATTTATTCTTTATTCAATGAAACAAAATTCAATACTCCGCTGTCCGATATAAAATTGTTTTCAAAGTCTTTCTCTACTTTCGAGAATCTATCACGATAAAAAGAAAAAGAAAAAAATATACCAAGACACGAAAACTTCCAAATATTATAAATAATTTATAATTACACGTAACTAACGTAGAGAACACACCGAAGTCGGAATCGCCAAATTTTGATGAAATTGGGGCTGCGAAACATATTTTGTCAAATATCTCGAAAATCATTGAAGACACCGATTTTTCCATAAATCGATGAAATTAGTTTTTACGTTTTTAACTTAATTTCTCGTAAATTTTTCCAAGCGAATGTTAACAAATTTTCTCGATTTGTTTACGAATACTGTACATCCAAAGGCTAACTACGGATACGAAATTCATTATATTCAAATGCTTCTCGCTGGAAAATAATAACGTGGGCGAAGTCATGGTGGCAAGATAGAATCGTTCCCTATCGTGTATCAACAACGTTAAACGTTAATCAATTTCAAGTTCTGAAAATTGCATCGTTCGTCCGTCGAAAACCTTATTCGAAATTCAAGTCGAGTTTCTTCGAGTGGTCCGAGCGAAATTAGCCCGGGCTCGGGCGTTCCGCACGAGCGGATTTCGCGCGTCGAAGGTGGAACAGTTTATCCACGAAGCAGCCAGCCGGCGAACGAAACAACAGGCGAACGTGGCGCGGAGTCCAGAGAATCGTCGGATCGGCGCGGAATAATGAAATTAGCGGAGCACGGAGAAACAGCAAGCTACTACCGGCGAGGGGGGGAGGGGGAGGGGAGGGTTCAACACTGACAATAGCGGAAACTCGTTCGAGTTATCGCGCACTGTGTTGGGAGTTCTCGCGGCCAAGCAGCAGCAGTAACAGCAGCAGCAGAAGCAGAAGCAGAAGCAAGAGGATAGTTGTACGGCGAAGTTTGGAACGCGCGGCCTCGACCCGAGAGCCAGAGAGCCACTTCACGGCATTTAGCAGCCCTTGTTTACAAGGAAGCGGCGCGCATCGCATATATTTGCTCGGGTCACAGCATTCGTATTCCAACCGGCTGTATGTCCGTCCGTTCGTACTCCGCCATGCAGAAGTGCAGTGTGCGAGTGTGCCTCTAGTGCCGATACGTGCTGGTATTTCGACGAGCCGACCGATTCCACCGGCTACGCCGGCCACGACAGCTATAACCTACCATCGTTCTTTCGGAATTGTTCGATCGGCCTCGAATTTACATTCTTCTTTTTCGTGATTTCTTTTCATCGTTCGTTTACTTCTTTATTTCCGTATATATATCGCGATGTTTTTTTGACTTGAAAGTTGACTGATTATATGTAATTCTGATAAATGTAAGATCACTCTCTCAGAGAGAGATATATATATATATATATACCTCTCTATACAAAGTTACAATTCGTCTCAAGACAAAGACGTTTCTAAACTTCTAGAAAGTAGAGTATCGCTTTATCGACGAGCCAACGCGATAATTAAAAGTTAAACATCACGTTTCAGCGAAACTGGAGACTGTTTCCATCTAAATCTCGACGTATCGAGTTAAGAGCCGCGCGTACGTTTAGCTAACAAGCAAAGATTAGCAGGCTCGATTTCCCCCCGTGTTCGAAGGATCCGATATTTTTCCAATAAAACGTTCCAGTGTTCCGTTACTTCATTTATTACGTGATACACACGCCGGCACAATGAAAGTTAAACGCGGTTCTTGTCCTTAAATTGCCGCGTTATGTAAGTCGGAAGAAGAAAATTATTACCTCATCTTGTTAAATTTGATCATTCAGGTTTCGATATCTTTACGATGTGAGGGAAGCTTTCCTTTTTTAATAAAATAAATAAATAAATATAAAATAAAATAAAAAATAATAGATAATGAATAATTAACATAATATAATTATCAAGTGTAATTTCGACGTACGAAATATTTTCAAATAAAATAATGGAACAGATTTCGAAATTTCTTCTTTCGTCCCTTTCATGGAGAAACGTGTAATGAATCAACTGAACAGTTCAATTAAACATGCTACGACAAATTTATGGTTGTAAGTATCTCAACGTCTCGTTGTCTGATTATGCAATATTCGCTATTCGTGTAATTTAGTTAGATAATGTTAAAGGTAAAAATTAGTTTTGAAACTAATGGCGAGTCGGGATGTATCTCATATTACGCGGTATTAATTTTTGTTTTCGTAAAAAGTTTAAAGCAATTGAGATTGAAATGTTTGTTGAATTACGTCGCACCACAACATCGAGTCTATTAAAAATTTTCGGTATATATTAATGCAGAATGACAGTGCGAAACCGATGAAAGCAGCATAAGAGAACTAATTTCTATTCGAGATCTCATTTGTTAAACTGACTCATTAAATTACAATCACGTACTCTTGCACGATTCTACTAATATTAGCCCTTCAAAAATCTCATTAGTTATTTATCAAGCAATTTAAAATTCCCATATTCCACTGCAATTCTATTAGCGACATTAGCGAATTAGCTCCAAAAATCTTATTACTCATTTATTAACCCTATATTCTCAACAAGAATTAGTTTCATAAGTTATTAAGATGATGTACAATAGCTCGTTACGTTGTTGTTATGTAGTTCAACTCATTGCGCATTTATTTTGTAGTTTACATTCTTCGCGATTGAAACTGAAAAAAATCGAAAATTAAATAATTCAACTCTAAATCATTTCACGGTCTAATTCAATGATAACCAGTACAATATTAAATATATCACGTATGTGTAAATATTCTAAACTGTACTGCCGAATCAAGTTAACTATTCATGAATCATATTGTTACTCAAACAGAGCCCTAACAAACAATTGATCAGTCAGGATAGAAAAGAACATGATAAGATTCAGTCGTGTCTCCCTTTGTTTAAATAAGTTGCAATTACTTGTACAAATTGGGAAATGATACCCAGTTTTTGTACATTTAATTACAATTGATAATAGACAAGACAAACTTTAGTACCAGATAACAATTAATTCATTTCTAAACTTGTTTCCAAAGTATATTTATCAATATCAATAATTTTATTACCATTCGAAAAAGTAAAGTATAGATTTATATGATAGTAGTATTAGTATTAGTTTAATAATACCAAATAATTAGTATTATTATATAATAGTATTAATATTTATAATTAGTATTATTATATAATAGTATTAATATTTATAATTAGTATTATTACATAATAGTATTATTATTATATAATAATACTAATTATTTGGTATTATTAAATATATATATTATATATATTTAATAATACCAAATATATACTATAATATATATATTTAATATATACCATATTACATACCATATTATATATATATATATACCATATTACATGCCATATTATAT
>NIPQ01038892.1:0-11037 GCA_002806875.1 Lepidotrigona ventralis hoosana | reverse complement strand
ATAAGGATTGGATAAGCTTTGGGTGCGTATTTTATAGAATTCAAAAATTCAGGGAAGTTACCATAAATTGATGGAAATTATAATAAAATCTGTTGTTTGGTATACTTTCAAACAGAGAATCAAAATTTAGAAAATCTTTGTAAAATTAATGGAGATTATGGCACAATATGATAGAAAAATTTAACAAAAGATGCAACAGAGTTTTAATCAATACATTTTTTAGTTATATTTAAATTATAAGGACTGGATAAGCTTTGGGCGCGTATNTTGGATAAGCTTTGGGTGCGTATTTTATAGAATTCAAAAATTCAGGGAAGTTACCATAAATTGATAGAAATTATAATAAAATCTGCTGTTTGGTGTAATTAATTAAAAATTTATGATATATTTGGAAAGAAGTTCACAAACAATTAAAAGAAATATATATATATATATATATATATATGTGTGTGTGTACTCATTATTATTATTATTATTATTATTATTATTATTATTATTATTATTATAGATAACATGTATTGTTGAAATACTGAAATTGGTTTAATTTCCATTTCACGTGTGTTAAGTATGTTATAACGAAAGTAGAATTTTCAGCATCCGTGTGGCTGTACTCGAAGACCCTAATGCTACACCACAAACCACTTCGACCTTCCACTTACTCCCACGCCACATCCAGGATACACGAATTTACGACGGTTTTGCGTTATACTTTCCATTCACTATGCTTATTCATCAAGGATTAAAACGAGATTTTTGCAGCTTTCAGGCCACGCCCTACACGCTTCCCCACACATTATTCACAATAATTCGCCGGGAAACACACCCCGTGAAACGAAAGTTCTCTCTCGACACAGGGAGTTTTAACTAAAAATTTCTCAGTTTGAAACAAGTTTATGTTTGCCGATCGGGGCAAATTTAATCTTCCCCTCCCCATCGAATTCAATTTCATATCAACCCGCGTTTACATTTTTAATCGTTTCAATCTAAGAAACTTTTAATTTTAACCTTTCTTCAGTTTTTATTTTCACATACTTCCAGCTCTGTTTTTCTATCTTTCTTCCTTTCTTTTCTTCCTTCTATCGAAAGGAACTGTGCGCACGTTTCTGGAACAGAAATTAATTGGAAAGTTTCGCGATCGATCGACGCCTCTCGTCGCGTTCACCCAATTTTCCCGCGGCATTACGTCACGAAATAAGGGAAACAGGGGACCGTTTACCCAACGTACGATCGTCCAAACGGTAATGGACCCGGCCGTCCAGACACAGAACCACTCGTTAACTTTCGACGTTTTATCGCGAATATATACCGCGTCCTCCTCCTCCCCGCTGCGCCAACTTTCCCGCGCCACGTAACTCCCGCGACGTTTTCAAAGCTCTTCACGACCTCGTACGTAACGTATAGCCACATCAGAACTTGATCCTCTGACTAGCTTTTTGTTGCGATTTTTCCTTGTAACTAACTTTGGCTTTCTCGTTTCTACATTGAGACGTAGTCAGCTTATTTCGTATGTCCGTCGAGAAACTCGATATTTCGTTCTTTAAATAGTTTTACATTGCGTTTCTCTTTTTATATAATTAATTGTTCAGGTTCCTTTAATTTTGAGATCCTCCATTCTCCGTGTAATTTATTATTTTATTTTATTATTGTAATATATTATTTTATATAAAAACATAATTAGTCGTCTTAATTTTTGTAACATATGTATACTCATCACGAAACTTGATCCTCCAAGTAGTTTTATATCGCGATTTCTCCACGTAATTAATCGTAATTAATCAATTCTGTTTATTTTTTTATTTTATATTGAAGTATGTCGACTGAGAAACTCGATCCTCCATTCTCCGTGTAATTTATTATTTTATTATTTTATTTTATTATTGTAATATATTATTTTATATAGAAACATAATTAGTCGCCTTAACTTTGTAACATATATATACTCATCTCGAAACTTGATCCTCCAAGTAGTTTCATATCACGATTTCTCCACGTAATTAATCGTTCAATTTTATTTTATATTGAAGTATGTCGACTGAGAAACTCGATCCTCCATTCTCCGTGTAATTTATTATTTTATTATTTTATTTTATTATTGTAATATATTATTTTATATAAAAACATAATTAGTCGCCTTAACTTTGTAACATATGTATACTCATCTCGAAACTTGATCCTCCAAGTAGTTTTATATCGCGATTTCTCCACATAATTAATCGTTCAATTCGGTTTTTTTTTTTATTTTATGGAAGTATGTCGACTGACAAACTCGATCCTCCGTCCTCCAAGTAATTTTTATGTTACAATTTTTCCATGTAATTAACTGTATTTGTCTTGAAACTTGATCCATCCTGCAAGTAGCTTTATGTTATGATTTCTCCATGTAATTAACTGTATTTGTCTTGAAACTTGATCCTCCATCTTCCAAGTAACTTTATGTTATGATTTTTCCAATAGGTAATTAACTTCAGTTCAGTTTGGTTTTTCTCATCTCACGTTGGAATATACGTTCATCGAGAAACTTAATATTTCTCCAAGTAGTTTTACGTTGCAATATTATTCAGATTCCTTTGTTTTTATTTTACATTTAAAATATGTTGTTTCATTATTTAGATATGATATACATTCGATCCCGAAACTTGGCTCTTCATCCTTCAAGTAGTTCTGTGTTATGATTTTTTTATGCAACTAGATGTCCAGTTTTATTTCCGACTTTATATCGAAGTACATCGCCGATTATTTAAACATAGTATTAATATTCATCTCGAAACTCGACTCTTCACTTTCACAAGTAGTTCCATGTTGCAACTAACTACTCAACATTGCTTTCCATCATTCTATCTTGAAGTATGCTTCTGATTATTTCCACGCACACGTACATATTTATCTCGAAACTCGATTCTTGTTTTTCGAAGCTCCATTTCTATTTCTCCACGCACTACATATATATTCATCCAGAAAATCTTATTTAATACGAATAAGAGATATGTCACTGATTATTTCACACCATGTTGAGATCTGTGAATCATACGTTTCGCGTTAATTACGTACAGAACTTGTACGACGAGTCAGTGAACTTTCGCGAGCCACTGCGAACAATCCGAATTCCCTTTAATTCACTCTTAAACAGAGGATCGGCCGTGTGCAAACGTGCAATTACCAACAGAAACAACAGAATCCCCTGATACGTGGATTACGACCAGCTCCTCCTCCTCCTCCGTGTACTTTTCCTCCTCTACAGCATCTACGTACACTACGTACAATCCAACGACCGCATAAATCCGTTGTGCTCGATTCCTCTCGTTACATTAACGCGAGTCGTGCGAGAGGGAGAGCGCGCCCGGCTCGTAAATAAATAAGGGGAGGATGCACACAGTGCATCCCTTTTTCCGGGTATTAAAAATGCACTTTACCCGATGAATCTTCCGGAAATCCCCGTGCAAACTCTTAACACACACGTACGTGTGGAACACACGAACGTACGCATGGACAGGGTTTACGCGCGAGAAGGGTTGTGGAGAGGTGCACCCGGTGCACGCAACTACCGTTTGAACGTAGGCAAACAAATCCAGCCAGACACCGATCCCGTAAACGTTCTGAGAAAACATTGATGCAGTGCTGCAAACTTCTCGGTGGAATTCCCTCTGGCTGGTGGGAAACAACGCCGCAAACATGTAAATCACGCGACGATGCTTTTACAGAGGGAGAATGATTTTTCTTTTTTTTCTCCTTTTTATGGTGGTGGTAGTGGGTCGAGATAATTTTCGGAGGGTGTTGAAACCTGGATCCTTCTTCTGACGAGGGATTCAGTCAGCGACGATAATTCAAGGATTTGATATTTTTGATTTCTGGATTTTTCTTCCTGAGTCAGAAGAAATTCGTCTTTTTTCGGGTCGAGAGATTTCTCTTTTCGAAGAGTTTTTAAAGTCGAGGCGATGCGAATTTAGTGGAAACATTTTCTATCTGGGATCTGACATTCGGGCCTGTGTTAAAAGAATTTCGTGTTAAAGATTCTTTTGAGAAATTTAATGGAAACTTCATACTTTTTTTTTTTCTTTTGGTCCTTCTTTTGTTAAAAGGATTTTTGGAGGTAGAATAAAAGCTAAATACAGTAACTTGCATTCCTTTGGGACGAGAAATTCAGCGGAGGTACCTTAAAAATTTAATACTTCTCTTTCCCATTTGGGATCGAAGGGATTTCCGGAGAACGTTCGATCTATTCCATTTAGTTTATCCTTTGATTTCGTAGAATTACAGATTCAAGAATTGAATGAAATAATGAAAAGAATATCGAACATTTTCATTTAAATTTCCTCAATTAAAAAATTTGATAACATAACGACTGAAAAAAAAAGAAAAGAATTGCGAAACATTTTCTTTGCACAACATTGATCTCCATTGAGTTAAGATCGAGACAGAGCGAAGGAATAGCCCGAATTCTTTTGTGGTGAAGATTTAGTCGAAATATCTTGGGAATTTGATCGTTTCGTTTGGAACTTCTCGTTTTTGGCCGGAGGAATGTTTTAAAGATATTTACGTCTCGAAGAAGCGCGGGGTCTTCGTTGCGCAGTGATCTAAATTCTTTCGCGAAGGGATCATTCTCGGACAAATTTGTTTTCTTTCTCTTCCGTTGTCTTTCTTCTCGAAAAATCATGCTCCTACGAATGGAGGAATTAAAGGAATCCGCCCGGAAGATGCCCGAAGAGACGGAGAAAGGGCAGATTCGACGACACAGTGACCCAGATTCTTTGTCAAGAATTTATCGGAAATTTTTTCGGCCGGGAATGTTTCAAATTGCCTTGGAAATGAAAAGAGGGTGACGCGGGGATCGGTATCGGCGGTGGAAAATCTTCCGAGAGGAGGAGAGAAAATAACGGACCTGCGGAGGAACATCTTTTGAATAGCTTTGGAAATGGAGTTTAAAGGTAGGGGGAGGGGAAGGAGAAAAAAAGGAAGGAATGAAAGTTAGAAGAGAATAACAATTGACATTGTAACGGAAAGCTTGCGAAGGCAGAAAAATTGCGGNAAAAAAAAAAAAAAAAAAAAGAAAAAAAAAAATTGCAGAGCTTCGCAGCAAGGATCGCTGAATTTCATTTCCTTGCGGACGATTTTTCGGGGACGGCGGCCCCGAGAGTTTAATAACGAGAACGAAGAGCGAATTTGCTTTCGTTTTCTGTTACGGAAACGGAAGAACACGGTGTGAAAATTGAAATCTTCGAAGCGCACGTGCCGGCGACTTCGAACCTGCAGGCTAATGTAAATCTGCAAGTGTAATTTGCAATTTGAGACATCTGACATATTTAAATCGTAATTTAATTGGAAAATAATCGAAAAGGAATCGAAGAAAATGGTATCGTTTAACAAATAAATAATCCGTATACCGTTAAATAAATAAATAACAAATAGATTGGTCGAATGAACGTGTCCATCCGAAGAAAAATACAGAGCGGGCTAAAAGTTTCTTCCCCAAAATTATTTCTTTTTTTTCTTTTAATAATAAAACATAAAAACATAAGAGAAAACTAATTTTATTAATTTTAAATTAAATCTAATTTAATTTAATTTAACTCGTGTACTTCAATCTGTAAAAGAAATACATAAAAAAATTACGGATTTTAGTAGGAAGTGATTTTTGTTCTCTGTACAATAGTTTCGTTTAAGAAAGCAAGACTTGTGCCTCCCTCGAAATAAAATAAGTTTTAGTTGAGACAAATTTCTTTCTGTAATGAATAATTGCGCCGGACATTTCGAATAGGACACCCTGTATAACGATCGTGTTAAATTATAATTGTTTTCTGCGTCTAGCCGCTTCAATTTGTCTCTGAAAAGTTTGTTCGTTCAGCCTGGAACTCTAATTTCAACGACCAGAACGATAGATTCTTCCGAATATTAATCTCTGCTTCCCGACTGAAGTTAGGATGATACTGTGCCGTGTGTTATCGCGTAGCTAGTATCAACCATTCAGCGGCTTAGATCCGGGACTAGTAGCCCGATTCAATCCAAAGTTTCAATGAGTTGCGGCTTTTGATTAAGAACTCGGGAAAGGGTAAAAGAGAGGAAGAGAGAGAGAGAGAGAGAGAGAGATATCTCAATTTCAGCTACTCCACGATTGTACCATGGTACAAAAATTAATAAAAGTCTACACTCGTGAATGATTAATTAATTAAAAGTACGAGAATTATTTTATAATGTTTTTTAAGCAAACAATTTTTTTTAGACTGTTTGAACGAATCTGTTCGTACAATTTCGGTAGTGATGTATTCGAGACACGCATGTAAATTATATTTACGGTAGATTTGACTTTAGTTTTTAATAATTATTAATTAATTATGAGAACTTTTTTTATAATACTTTGAAGTGAAGAACTTTTTTAGAGAGTTTGCACGAATTTGTTCGTACAATTAGTGATGTACTCGAGACACGCATGTAAATTATATTTACGATAGATTTGACTTTAGTTGTTAATAATTATTAATTAATTATGAGAACTTCTTTTATATACAATACTTTGAAGTGAAGAACTTTTTTGGAGAGTTTGTACGAATTTGTTCGTACAATTAGTGATGTATTCGAGACATACATGTAAATTATATTTTGATACATTGATAGACTTAAATTTGGTTATTGCATGAATTTTGCAACATCGAAAAGATCGATTTTCTGGAGATCGAACAAATTAATAATTTCCAAATGTATAACTTGATATTAATTCGTGTATCAGTTAATTCTCGAAGTTTCTCACTATCGAGTATATATCGTTTAAAATATGAAACGAACCAATTTTTTTAAATCCATGTATGAATAAAATTTCTTTTCCTTGAAGTACAAGTATTTTTTTCAAGTATTTCGAACAAATCTATTTATTCAAATATTCTAAAAATTTCCACAATTATCCACTCCAGTCATAACCTAAGTCCACGACATAAAAACATAGTGCACTTTCTCGTTGGAAAATACTTCCTCGCTGAAAAATACCATTTCAGATCTACAATTTTACATTAGCCAGTGTATTTTCGATATTAAGATTCGCCCAAATTCGACTCGGCGGTCGCTCAACAACTACCAGTTTAACCGTTTAAATTTCTTGCCGGAAATGGCCGCGTCTATTATCCGAAAAATAAACTAGAGGGAGGACTATCTGCCCGATGGAACCAGCTCCATCAACCGAAATCCATGGAAACACCGCCATTTGCACGGCACTCGGCACATAAGTACACCGACACAGACTCTGTTCTACGGGATGCAACAACGCGATTACAATAAATCGAATCGTGCTCGAACACGCGATTCCAACGAATTCAATTCCCCATCGACCTCGGTTACACATATACGGCGAGGCATAACCTCGCAAGCACAGCCAGCCACGATTACGGTCCCCGTTAATCCCATTATCTCGCCTTCGCCGCGAATATTCCGAGCGCATCCTTGACGAGCGTCGTTAGCATGCAAATATCGCGCGGTTCTCCCTCATTTCGCGCCTTTTCGAAGGGCGTTGTTTCGCGCGACGCACCCCGTCGAAACACTGACCTCGTCAATGTCGCAACTCAATCCAGTCAACGTTATTAAATCGTTAACAACATTGACATTCGAGTTGTTACCATTTCGTGAGACGGAATTATTGTATGGCCATGAGCTTGGGTTCGTTTCAAGGAACTCTACTTTTGAAATACGTTCATTTTGTTCTTGACAACAAGATGTTTTATATCGTGTGTACTAGGTGGAAGAGTGAAGAAACTCTTCTCGAGAGAGAATGTTACGAATTAGCCATAGTGTGTGAAGATATTGACAAATATTTTTTATGCTTGAGTCTACGATGTTTCCTTAAATGATCCCCTGAGATTTGATTTGCGATCTTTTTTTTTTCACTATTTCATTGAAGTTTGAAATATAGAGACGAAAGATGTTGCGATTTCTTGGATTTTCTAAGTTTAATATTTATTCGAAATTCAATAAAATGGCAAAAAAAATCGTACATCGATGTTTTAGGTTAGATTTGTGTTAGATTTAGGTTAGGTTAGGTTCTAGCTCATTGGAAAATGGAGGCTTCTTTAAATCCATTGCAGATTCAGTTATGAAAAATATGTTTTTCAGCCACGAAAAATGTTTTCACATTTCCACATTTTAAAATAAAGTGAACGGCGCGCACTTTGAAAGTAGAAACTCAAGCTTCAAAATGAACCGAGATTTTACGATTTTTTCATTCAATTACAAGTCAATTGATTTCAAATATTTGATTTTACTATTTCAAAGTATAAAATATCCGAGGAAATGAAACGCGACGATGAAGTAAGCGAAACGACAAGGATTACTTTTCTTGCGAATATCTATAGAAAAGTCGCAGAAATATCAAACAAATCACTCGTTTAAAATTACCACCATGCTGAATTACTACTATGAACTCAGCTGAAAATTAACTATCGCTGACGCCTTAACAAACAGAACGAGTGACAGAGTGGAAACGCTGACCCATAGATTAAGCGGCCACTGGGTGAATTACAAATCTGTCAAGGGGGTTGGCGAGGCAGGCGCGCGTAATTCACGGCAGCCGCCGCGCGCTAACTTTCCACGATCGCTTAGAAAGTGGTTGCAAGGTTGATGGAATTGTCTAATTGCGCGGCGTGGAAGTTTCGCCTAGTTTGGACTGCCAGCATGGAAAAATGGGTGGATTGTTATACTGATCGGTCCAAGTTGCACGCTGCAACCCGCTGGAGAGTAGAATTTGAAAGTTGGTCAACACGCTGCAAACCAATGTTCTACCAAGACATCGGTCTCTGTGATGGAATTTCGTGAAACTGGTTAGTTTGCTCGTCGTGAAAGATTTTCGGAGTTATCGTTATCGTGAAAGCATTTATCCGAATTTTTATTCTCGAATGTCTTAATCCGAGTTCGTGGACTTCCGACACAAAAGGGAGTGAAATTTTAAATTTCAACTCTTTCAATTGAAGAAGATCGACAGATGATTCTTTAATTATTTAAGATTATTTTCTGAATGTTTTATATGTTTCTTCTAATTTATTTATTTATTTTTTTAAATTGCTTTCGTGAGTAAAGACAACAACAACAATAGTGGAGACTACAACTCCATCAAATTTGATTTATTAATTTTTGTTAATTCTCTTTGTAATATATCTATATATAATTGCAGTATACTACGGGAGTTATAGTTACTTAAGGGTTGGATTTATAGTGACTTCAACTTTGAAACTATCTCAATTAACTTACGATCCTATTTTGCCAGTCACCTTCAAACTTCTGTGAAGGATGCCTGTGTTAATGAGACTCGTTTAAGCTACATGCAATATCAATCAATTTTAACGAGGCTCTAGTATAATACATCTGACAATAACTATCTTCCTATTTGATACGTATAACGAATGTTTCTTAAATAGGAAAATTTTTAATATTAATAAATTAATTAATTAACAGATTATTAAGTTTCTTTTTATTTTTATTAAAAAGTTTTATTTTATTTCATTATATATCATTCTGAAATAAAATTCAACTTTCTAATTTTTCCATTACTTTGAACAAACTTGAATATAAGTTCTCAGAAATTTTTTAGTTTTCACATTTCATTAATTCTTTTTAAATTATTTTCACATTTTATTTCAAACATGATTCTCAAACTTAATTTTTTCATTTATTGTTGGCCATCAATATATATATATATATATATATCAAACGTATCGAAATTTCAAAAGAGATTAGCCACGTGATCTGTTTCTTGAACATTTGCTATTTAGCAAAAAAAAAAAATAAATTTTTTGATCTTCTCGAGGGCGAATGATCCACAACTCGGAATATAGGCGATATTTCAAGAATCACTTTGGAGATTTTTAGCAACGCTGTTTCAAAAACTGTGCAACGTGTTTCAAAAACTGTCTCGCAGAAGAAGAAGTGCCTTGCTCGAGATTTAATGCACAGTAGCCAAAGTGTGGCGAGAAAGATATATGCCAGGAAACTTTGGAAATTTAAGCTGCCTCGAGTTCTTCTTTTTAATATCGGGCTACGTTAGCCGAACGAATCTTTTAAAAATTCATCCTTTACATAACCCCGTGTCTGTTACGTAAGGAAGGATAATTAATTCGTTCAATTACTATTCATCTGTAATAGTTTGAAATCGTCACGTGTACCACAGAATCGAAGAATTTAAAAAGAAATCTGCACAAGTGTAGAAACAATTGCTATATAACATATTAACATATTTTGTCGCAATAATTTTGAATCATTGAATTGGAAATCAACGAGAGATTCATCATGGGAATAATATCATTGAATGTATTTAAAGAAAAGATTAGAAAGTTAGAATGTTTGTTTTTGTAAAAATTTCATCTTTCTAATTACACTTCAATTATTCTTTATTCTTATTCTTTATTCTAAACTTTGAATTATTTTGATACTATCGAATCAAATTTGCCTAAGTCTTCCGTCCCAATTCGTTTTTTTATTAATCTTTAACCATCTTTCAATAACTAATAATAAACACATATTTTAATATGTTCTTCTAATTCTATTCTAATCTCTATGTATATATATATATTTTGCCTAAGTCTTCCGTCCCAATTCGTTTTTTTATTAATCTTTAACCATCTTTCAATAACTAATAATAAACACATATTTTAATATGTTCTTCTAATTCTATTCTAATCTCTATGTATATATATATATATTCATTGATCTAGTTTTTAAATAGAACACAGTGCATCTATAAATTCCTTCTTTTCAATCTTATATTTCAGCATTTATTCTTAATTACTCCAATTTTGTCAATCTTTGTTATTCGTTTGCATCTATAAATTCCTTCTTTTCAATCTTATATTTCAGCATTTATTCTTAATTACTCCAATTTTGTCAATCTTTGTTATTCGTTACTATTTATTTCTCTCTCGTATTTTTGTTTCTTCCATTATTCATTCAACTTTAAGAGATCGTTATAATTATAACGTACCTAGAGATTGCTTCTCCTCCAGTTTTCTAATTCTATTTATTTCACTTTCATTATACTATTTTTAAAATTGTTCCACTTCCATTTTATAATTC
>NIPQ01038877.1:0-11156 GCA_002806875.1 Lepidotrigona ventralis hoosana | reverse complement strand
ACGTGCCTTTTTTTCTATGAGAAAATACGAACTCAACGTACGCAGTGAAAGAGAGAAACAGATGTACAGATAATTAAAAATACGTAAAAAAAACTTGTTTCGTTTTCATCATACGACATATAGACACCCAATATGTAGACGTCTCTTTCAATTCGAACGCACTTGGAAAATAAATCGATAAGTTTGATGCGTACGTCTGTTCACGAATGTCAAGAGAACTATAAAAATTGGAAAATATTGTGGAAAGTTTTAAAATCAATATGTAGACGTCTCTTTCAATTCGAACGCACTTGGAAAATAAATCGATAAGTTTGATGCGTACGTCTGTTCACGAATGTCAAGAGAACTATAAAAATTGGAAAATATTGTGGAAAGTTTTAAAAATTTATTGCAATAGTGTCCCAGGAACAGGTTATTAATTTCACGTTACAAGACAGAAGAAAATTATTTATATATTTAAGATCGTAATTAAATGACGCTGAAGTAACTTCTAACTGAAACTGTAAACTTTTCAATACAACAACTTGTTTCTTGTACTATGTCTTTTGAACTAATCGATTTTCTAATACCTAAATTCCAGTGTTCTAATATCCTGTGTAAAACAAACAGATTTATTGATTAGCACACCAAAGAGTAATTCTATTTAACGATGACGGAACCTAGATCGTACATTGTTTCAGATCTTCAAATCTTTTTCTATCTTCTTTTACTTTCTATTATTTTTTTTTTTTTTTATTAATTTCATGTAATGTGATATAATATAAAATATAAACGATAAACCATTTGTATTACTATTGCTGTTATTCGGCTGCGCACACGATTCTACGACGTAGAAATTCAAATTGCCAGCCGACTTCTTGGAGCGTCCTATTTAATTCAATCTCGTCGAGACCACCTCGTTCGTTCGTCCTCGAACTTTTAACCGCGCGACGAGCATGCATGCACGCGTCGCGAGCCTCGTGCCGGATTTAAGTTCTACACGCGGCGCAATTGTATCGTTGTCATTGTTGTTCCCCGCGTTCTTCGCCGCGGCAACACCAAGCCGAGCGAATTAAACGGCCTCGCGTACACGTCAGCTATTTAATTTCACAACACGCTGCGACGCCGAGTAATTTGTCCCGGGCTTTTTCGCGCCGATCGAGCCAACGCGAGGCCGAGGGAAGAGTGTGCGCTCGCGAATTCACCGATTCACGCTTCTTCTTTCATTCTCGGCCAATTTTCGCTTAATCCAGGCTTTCGTCTGCCGACCAGCCAACTGCAGTCGCTCTCTTTCTCGCTCTCGATTCGCGAAAAAAAAAGTACTCGTTTGTAAGCTCGTTACAAAAGAACTTTTAGATATGTATCACGCGTGTTTTGTACAGCACTTTGATACTCTGTGAACAATGTCTGGTGAGACAGTGCCCGTGCTTTAAATGGAATTGAAGATGTATGTTTGTTTAATTGATGTTCAGATTGATTTGTGCAACTGTAGCAAGAACTATCTTTTTGTTGCAGATAAATCACACACCTTTATCATCATATTTTTTCAAAAGTAATTGTATAAATATTAATAAATTACCGGCGATTGAATCGTAAAATCAAAGAAGTAAAAAAAATTAAAAACTTTATAATAAAATAAGGTACGCAAGCTTCTACTTATACACTTTATGAAAAATCATTGAAATCTCTAAAAATACATACAAATTAATATCAGTTGGCCATTTTGGTAGTTCTAGTATTAATTTAATAAATAAATACGCAATGCACATTTTACACGTGTAAATGATAAAATAAATTGTAGATGGAAGGGCAACGTTTGCAATTATCAGTATGTGGTCCTTGTCCATCCAACATGTTTTCCTAATAACTTCAATTAAAATGTGACTCACTGTAGTTAATAAAGTCGTCCTGTATAACGTGAGCAACAATAACAAGTGTTGAAGATAATAAAATTATCGATACAACGCACTGTTTACATACTTTCAAAATATTTCGTAACTTGTGCGCAGATTTTCATAAATTTTACCAGTGTAATATAGTATTATAATTTAATAACTGTCACGACAATGTTAATAAAGTTTCCAAACTTTCGAGAATACTTTCGCGAATCGCTACGCATGTATACGCGATACAGAAAAATCTCTTCATGTAGAAACTCTCTTTCTCTCTCTCTATTGCACGATGAAACGTTTCGTTTCTTTTCTTCTTGCAAGAAAATACCTGCTCGTTGCTCGTCTTTAAACATTCGATGGGAAGAATCATTCGCGTCGAGGCAAAGTCGCGTGAATATTCAATTCGCTCGAGCACGCAACAAACTCGGCTTTCCTTCCCGCGAAAACGAGAACTGGAGAATTACACGCCGCGGAGTTGGTTGAAAGTCAGCCGAAACGGAAGCCGGCAAATTTATTCGCATCGCGTCGCGTCGCGTCGCGTCGTGTCGTGTCGTGTCGTTTCGCGTTGCTCGTGGGCGCGAAAGCTCCCAAGGCTTGGAAAAAAAAAGGGAAAAAAGGAAAAAAAATATCGGACGTTGGTGAATTAGGAGGAGCGAGCTGCGTTACCGAACCAAGCAACGTAGCACTGGCTGTTAGTTTTTGCGGCAGAGAGACAATTATATTAGCGAGTTTACCCAGTGGATCGATACTGCACAGTCACTGAGTCAAGGTGAGCTTTCTCCACTCTCCTTCACTCCCTCTCTCTCTCTCTCTCTCTCTCACCCTCGTTCGATCGTTCCTTTTTTCTTTCGCCTCTCCATCCCCTCTTGCGAGCGTTATCCACCTGTCATCCTTCCTCCTCTTTCTCGTACGTTTTTATTATCCCTCCTCTGGGTTTTCGTATTTTTCTTTTTCTCTCTCTCTCTCTCTTTCTTTACTTTGTTTACCACGGAGAAGCAAGGGATAAGAAAATAAACGAAGAAAACTGTCAGAACTTTGCACTTGGATCGATTGGACTGTTCCTTTTCAATTTTCCACGGCCAGAAATTCATTTACTCGCTCGAGGGTGAAAGCTATTCGCTTCGATGTGAAATCTGAGAACTAACCGGAAGACAATGTACTTTGGACCTTTGTTTCGTTGTATCCTCCTTCCTTCGCAAATACTGCGCGCCATGTTTTCAAAACTTAAGCGCTCAGAGTTTAAAGTTCTCAACAAACAGACTGCGGTAGAAATCCGCAGTCCGTTGATACACACGGAGTGCAACAGCGAAGCAATAAGAAACGTCAAATAAAAATTTCCGAAATACAGATATCGTCAAGCATCGTACAACTCTTGGATTGCCAGTCGTAAAAACATGCATATACAATTTACGTTCATGCATGCATAAACGTTTTGAAACGCACGCGTGTACGGAAATGTGAAACATGAATATTATAAATAAGTGCATAGTACAAAAAACAACTGCCATTTTACTCTAAATTATCCCNCCATTTCACTCTAAATTATCCCCCCGCCCCTCCCATCCCAGCAATTACAGAATCGTTGCGCAAGATAATCCCCGAGTAAGCAGAGCATGATATACTCGGATCGGTGAAAAGAAGAAAGAAAAGAAAAACGGAAGCTCGAGTTGGCCGAAAAAGAACAGAAAATGGAGAAATGGCGAAAGCAGTGCCCTTCCACGGCCACGGCCGTGTAATTCATCTCGGCGAGAATGTTCCCGGCTCTCCAACAGTCCGGCACCGGTTATTATTGATCACAGCGAAACTGTGGGTCGCGATTATCTACGGATCGATCACGGATACCGGACCAAATCCCCTTTTTCCTTCCACATCTCCGCGTTTCGACCGAAACGTCGACGGGAACATTTTCGAGGGGAGAGATACGCTGCCTCCTCTCACTTCAGCCACCAACCGACGACGACTACCACCGTTTTCATCCTTTTCTCTCGTGTAGCCGACGCGACGTGACACGCTTTTTCGAAGCGTCTCTCCTGGCCCATACTTCTTCATACGTCTTCCAATTTCTCGACACGGCGGCCAACTTACTCGTTCGCACGGATCTGGTCGATTGCTAGTTACGTACGTCTCCGAGCAGGGAACAAACCGTGGATGAAGTACTTCGCGTTGATTATTTTCTACGACGAAGTTCTCGATGGATTTTCAGACGAGCAAGATTGCTGTGATTTTACATGGACGAACGATGTGTCCTGTATAAAATTATTTTCATTGAACATTGTTCGATCGATTTGCTAGCTATGGTTGCAAGGTTACGTTTCCAAAGAGGGGATGAACCGTGCTTGCTGAAGATGAAGTACGAAGAAATGCTTGCGAAGATTGCGATGAAATTTTGGACGATCTAGTAAAATTGCTGTGATTTTACTAGATTAGAGAATTATTAACACATTATATTACTAGTTATGGTTGCTAGTTATGTTTCCAGAAAGAGACTAAAGTAGTGAAGATGAAGTACAAAAAAGTATTTCATTATGTTGGTCATTTCATGACAATTTTGGATGGAATTTTGGATAAGTAAAATTGCTGTGATTTTACTAGATTAGAGAATTATTAACCATGGAAGAATTACGTGCCTTATATAAAAAAAATTTCGAAATCGTAACATCCTTTGATTGATAACAAGGTTATATTACTAGTCTTGGTTGCTAGTTATGTTTCCAAAGAGGGACTAAAGTAGTGAAGATGAAGTACAAGAAAGTACTTCATTATGTTGGTCATTTCATGACAATTTTGTATGGAATTTTGGATAAGTAAAATTGCTGTGATTTTACTAGATTAGAGAATTATTAACCATGGAAGAATTATGTGCCTTATGTAAAAAGAATTTCGAAATCGTAACACTCTTTGATTGATAACAAAGTTATATTATTAGTTATAGTTGCTAGTTATATCTCCAAAGAGGAAATGAATCGTGCTTGGCGCTGAAAAATTATTTTATTTTATTTTATGATGGAGTTTTGAATTTTTTACGACGACTTATACAATAAAAATTTTGACTTTGACTGATTTTGAATTTTAAATGTTGAGTTCGTGACTTTACTGATAAAATTCCGAAACCAATGTGTTTGAGAATGTTTGAAACGCGAGACATTTATTGCAAACATGTATCGAGTGAAAAATTACTCTCGAATATCGTAGTATCATAATAATCAGGGAATTGAAGAATACTTAATAAAATGAATTGCGTTCAAATACTCTTGTCTTCGATCTTGCATATTGAAACTTTTACAGGTATTTTCATATTCCTTTCAAACTCGATCAATAATCAACTCGTGACAGTCGGTTGAGGAAACGTCGAAACGCTTTTATACACGTTTACATTCGTATTCGTGCAGAAGTGAAATGTTCGAATATTTTCGGCAACGACTCGAACAATAAAGTTGAATAATATTAAACACGAAAGTAACTTGTATTGACAAAATTGAAAAATCTACAACGACGATCGACGTAAATTAAAATCTACGAAACACGTGCTTCCGCTAAATATCTCGTAACTTTTGTATACATTTCCCGAATCGCTCAATAAGTTAGTATGTTCGTAAGAGGTTCGTGCCTTATATTCGAATGCTGTTCCCTGTTTTGGATTGAAAAAAATCTCAAAAAATTCCTGCGATATAATGTCAGCATGATACGAAAGTTCGGAGGGATTTCCAGCAAAACGTTTTCAACACGCAGGATCCTTTGGGGAGGGGGGGAGAGGGGGAGGGGACGACATTGGAAATAAGCTGACGGCACTGCGGCGAAACTAATTATGATTTATCTTTGCCGGTATAAACGGATATTAACTCGACGACGGATCAACTTTAAATTTATTACGATACTCGGCCGAAAACTTGCTAAACGAGCTTACCACCGAATAAACCAAAGTTTACGCGTTAAATCTCCACGCTTCTCCCTCCGGCGGCTCTGATGAACATTTACCTCGCGCGGGGGCGAGAAACTTCCGCGCGCCATTTTTGCCCGAGTTCCGCCGCTCGTTTCATCCGCGGTGAGACTGAATTTTTAAACGCGGTTCCCTTCCATCGCGCCCGCCGGATGCTTTTTCTTAGCAAATGACGCACGACGGATCGAACTGGACGAGCTCCGCGATAAAAAAGAAAACGAGACCAACGAGTTACGAACCTCGCGAGCCAAGAGTAAAAAAAAAAACGGAAAATATCAACTGATATGGATGACATTGCACTGTGTAGAAATTCGTTTCAGTATGGTTTCTCAGTGAATCATGAATCACTAGTCATCAAACCGTTTGCGAAAAGATTATCAAAAGATTATTATCCCTTTTGATCGTCGATCAGAGACGATTTCAATGATAAATACAAATACATTTGGCAGCTTGACATCGAAATTTTGGAAATTGAGAACTCGAAGAACCTGTACCTGTTCGTTCGATGAAAACTGAAATGTCAAATGACAAGTTCAATTAATAAATTAACGGCAAGTTTATCGAAATGAGGCACTGAATTAATTTCTACATCTTGATACCTTGACTGACGATAAAGTTGTAAATTTCAATTCACAAGAGGGTCCGGAAAAAATGTTGGAAACTTTTGCAAATGAAGGAAGAATTATGAACTCTGGTGGAAATATCCCTTAAATCTGGTGTTACCCTGTTTAATGATTCTTAAATAATTTCATCGTCGCATTTTTTTTATACACTTGTCGTTCAAAGTGCAAGATGCACTTAAAATATAACAATTAAAATTGCATTATTTTTCTCGACGTGACAGAAAGTTCAAAATTACTTCCAATAACAGTTTTTATTTAAAATGAAAAATTCTTTACTAAGCTATATACCTATAATACGATAATAATTTTAAAGAAATATCTTCATTCAGTTTCTTTATCCTGAAGAATTGGATAAACCAGAGTCTATCAAACTGTACAAACCTGCAGAGTTTCAGAAAGAAAAAAGTCGAAAGGTATTTCCGAATCATCGAATTCCCTTTGTCACGAGACCGTGGTTAGTTAAGTTCCTGAATTTGTTTAATATAAAGGAATTACGTGCACGTTGTTTCGCACACGAGCTCCGATCCAAGCTCCGATTTCACCGTCGACGTGATTCTCTCGAGTTTTTCCACGATATAACGCTGCCCGAAAGTAATAGAATTCGAAATGGCCAAACACGGAATGGTATTTTTCAATGTGTCACGTGCATTAAAATACTATTACGCCCGGAGTAAATCGATTTCGGAGTTCACCGCTGTGACGTTGTTCGCTTCGTTTTGCTCCGCGTTGCTTTGCTTTGCTTTCACGTGAACGACTTGCCCTACGATATTAAACGAATTTCCCCTCGCTTGTCTCGATCTAACCGTGCCCCGCTGAGAGATCGAAACACTGAAATACGAGTATTACGCGAAAAATTTCATTCTTCTCGCAGCAGACTGAAAATTGGAAATGATAGTTCACGTGTTATTTACAACAACGTATGGGAACGCCATTTACTGAAATTCTCTGGTCGAACGTTGCCTGATTTTTCGTTTGCTTGTACTACTAAATATAGTGGAAGATGGGTATGGTTGAATGTTTACATTAGTAGAACGTTAAAATATTAAAATCGATGTCTATGACTCCTGTGTTGCCTCTAACAGAAAATTACTTCAACAGTGCGAAATAAAACCAACATGCGACAATTTATTGTTTAAAGTTATAAAAAATTATCATTGAACCTCCTTTATTATTGTTAGTATGATTCACTCTCATGGAAATTCTAAAATTCTAAAATATTCTTTGACGAGTTTAAATTCTAATATTCTGTCGGGAGATTCGTTTACCTATTCTACTTGCAATGTTACCTGGTAGAAACCTGGCCGATTTTTCACTTTGTTGCATCACTAAATACGCCAAAAGTTTCAAAGCAGAATATTGGAATATCAAGCAAAGCATTGCTAAAGTTCTAAGAATATAAAGTATTCCAGAACACTGCCTTTGCTTTCCATTTCGTTTGGTTACACCGCCAAAAATGTGAAAGTACCATATTAGAACGTCACATCATTCACATTCAGTCCAAAAAATTTCAAGCCGCTGCGAAGTGAAAAAGATTTAAATAGAAACCTTGAATCCTGCTACCATCATTCTACAGAGAAGGAAATTTAAAATCAAAATCTAGCTTCGGCGAAAAATAATGTACTGCAACAATTTCATTGTATTAACAAAATTATCAGGGACACAGCTGTGGAGGAAACGATCCTGAAGATTGTCGATCGCGGCTGGGAGATATTGTAACCTGGTCAAAGCGATTTCAAGGTAGATCGCAGGGACCGACATTCAAACGTTTTCTCTCCGAAACAACCCACCGACTCGTGTCCGATAATGGAAATGCATTTTTCAGAGTTCCATTGCGTTGTCGCTGCAACGACGGGAATTTCGCTCTCGTCACTGGAAATGTCGCGTTCCGGGGGCCATTCGATACCACTTTAAAATATTAGATTTAACGTTTTCGAACGTGCAGCGAAACATAGAACCGAGGTGGATAATAAATTTGTTTATTGCTGGAAAACGATACAGTATTACGTATTCATGGCTCGGCTGCACACGGTTCGACGAATTCGTGGGAAAAAGTTGATTGATTGCTGGAATTTCTGTTGCTATCCCGAACTTTGCTGATAGATCAACGTAAGACGGGGATCGAGAAGCAAGAAATTGCGAAAAAAAAATTTTTACAATAATGTGTATGGAAAAAATTAATGATTTATTCCTTATCTTCGCGATAAGGATTCAATTCTAAAATTAAATAGCTTAATTCTAATAATAAGCTGCGATGATCAGTGAATATTAAAATGTTAAAATTAGAATTTTAGAATGTCGGAATACTCGTGGGATGTATTAAAAGTATCTTATCAAATCTCTCGTCAATTTTCTCTATAAACTTCATCTCATAACAACTAACTGAAGTTTCGCCATTTCAAAAATATTGCCTGACCCCGATATTCAGATAGCGAATTAACAATAGAATGTTATTTATCTCGATAGCCGTACCGTTGGTTTTTACAAAACTTTACGAAACAACATGCGTGATATTTTTAAGACACTCATACGGGTTGTTTTTATTGCCAGCTACGTCACGTTAAAATACCATTCGGGGCATATCTCTCTGGGGGAACTCTCTGAAGCGTTATCCTTTGATAAGTGTACAAACACAAAATGTACACTCAAAGGAAAATAACAAACTAAATTGAAATACCATTCTTCGGTCACAAAGCGACATTAAATTCGAAAGAACAAAGAAGAAAAGATCCCGACTTTTCCTGGTTTTTCTTTTCACAGGCTGAGGAAGTAGATATTCAAGGCAGGGACAAAACGAATCATATTTTTCGGATTATTGAGGACAACTATCGAACACTATACTGTAGAAAAATTACGTGAAAAAAAAATTTATAGTGAAACGTATAAAATTTACAGCAAAAAAAATAAATTAAGAAGAACGGAGAGAACTGTGTGCAACGATACAAACAAGTAAAGTTGGTGAATTAGTTATCACTAGATTGCAGATGTTTATGCAATTTAACGTTTTTTTTTACGAGCACGTTGGTAGAAAATTATTTTACCTTGAAATTATATTTCGGACATTCTATACGATTTTGCATGCTACGTGCCTCGTGTGCATTTTTGCAGCTCCAAATTCTCCATAAATGCATAGAAATTCGTAATCGAGTTAATACCGATCAAAGCACGTATATTCAAATATTTTAAAGGCAAATTTACAAAGGCGAAAGAAGGAAAATGAGAATATTCGCAAATTAGAGACTTGGCAATGCGTTTTCATTTTTAATTATGAGAAATACTTTCAAATAAAAAAAATGGAACAATTTCGAAAATTTAGTATTATCTACGTTTAAAAGCCTAGATGAAGTTTTTATTTCCCGAGATGTAATATTAAAATCATATGACGTCGAAATATTACCGTTCATTTTTATAACTTTGTCGAAAATTCTCTGTTATCCTTTCACACGTGTTAAAATGATTTATATCGTTTCAATTCTTTTGTACGATGTTTGCGGATTTTTACGTTATTTGTAAGGAATATTCAAGTTATGAAACTACGCGTAATATCGAAAGATACAAATAATATTTTCCACGATATCCAGCTGAAACAGCTCATCAACGAGTTTCTACGTTATTAACTGCATTCTGAGAAATTGAAATTACAGGAAAAAACCGCACTGATTACATACACTGCCGTTCATTTCACTTCTACATTCCTGGGCCAATAATTTGATTCCTCGTGTGTGCAAAAAAAAAAACTTTTGCTACATGGGAACAGATATTCTATAAAAATGATTTGTCAACGTATTGCTCGCTGCCTTGTCAACACCGTTGTACGTAATAAAACTCGAATTCACGTGCACATGTCCGGTCGAAATGAAAAATCCGGCGATCATGCCACATACACGGCACATTGCGGCGTGACTTTCTGAAAAATCGAAAATAGAATTTCACACTCTTATCTCACGGGACTTTCGTCAAAGCCATTGCTCGACTATACGCGACTCGTTTTATCGTTCTTCCAGCTCCTTGTCTACGGGTCTCGCGAAACGTGGAAACGCGACTTCCCCGTAGAAGTCGCTGATTCATTCTGCGTAATAATTTATCTCATCTCCCGATTCAATCCGCAAACGTCTTCTTTTAGAACCGAAGATTGCTAAATGATTTTATTTGAATAAATGGGTAGCGAACGAACATCGCGAATATCGATTTATTCCTTGCTCCGACTTCTATATAAGCTATATATATATATTATAGGGTGGTCCAGTAAAAATTAGCACCTGAATATTTCCGTTCTTTCAGGAGTTACGAAGAAACTTTCTCAGCGAAAGTTACCTCCATTTTTTTAAAAAGTAATTATACACTTTTTAATTTATTAATCGATTGAAAAAAAGTATTAACGTATATAATTATCAATTTAAGATATATTATGCAGAATTTATTGCGTGGAAGGCTAAGAAAGAAGTGAGTTGTATACAGCGCAATAGATTTTACAAAATTAAAACTAACGATTCGATACTTCTTTGTATATACTTTCTTTTTCTGGTGAAATTTACTGAATAAGAAAATTCGGTCGGACTAACATACGGTTATTTAAAAAATGAAAATAGCTTTGAAGTCTCTCACTAGCTACTAAAAAAAGAAAAAAAAAAGACTATTGCTACCATAATTATCACTACAGCTCCTTCGGAAAGTGTCGAGCAACTTTCGTCATTAAAATTTTCTCGTATCTCCCCACCTCTCAAAAAA
>NIPQ01038860.1:0-11228 GCA_002806875.1 Lepidotrigona ventralis hoosana | reverse complement strand
AAAATGCCGGCGCTTTTTGTTTCTGATAAATTTAATTTGATCATTGCAAATTATGTTAGACTACCCTACCCTTCGCTGCTTTTAAAATATTTCATCTGTCACGGAAATAAATAGCTTAGAAAGAAATAGCTAGCTTCCTCTAATATATCTCTTTATGTCTCTAAGTTTCATTATGAGTCAAGTCATCTCTTTTTTTTTTTACGATTTCCTAGATTACCACTCACGTGATCCAGTTTGCTTTCATCGGCCCCGTATTCCGTTATCAAATTATATAAAGTTCCATCGTCCTTTGCTGCAGCTGCATAATGCAACGGCGTCTTCCCTTCGTTGTCTTGTGCCTCCACGACAGCAGGATATTTTGCAAGAATCTCTCGTGCGATTTCCGTGTGACCCAAACCAGCAGCCTGTTAATTGTTGCAACGTTTCGGTCAATAAGAAAGATAAAGGCAATAAAATTACGTCAACTAATTATTGTACCTTGTGCAAGACATTTAGACCATTGCTATCTTTGGCGCAGAGAATGATGGGTGATGTGGCTTCGATTTTCTTTCGAAGTCCCTCTAAGTCGTTGTTTACTGTAGCTGCGTGAACATCTTTCGCTGTACTCTGTAAAACAAATTTTGTTCAAATCGTACCAAGGAATATTTTTAAATAGTATCATTTATACAGAAGGTTTGTAATAGAAATGCCAATACGAACCATTATGAACGGTACAGCTTCTAAAAATCTTTTTACTCGTGAATTGTTGCTGGTTTCCATACGTAATTTGTTTCCATGGCCTTCCCATAAAACTTGTTGGAGTTTCCCTATATCCCGATTGTGGATCCATATTCTTATATTGGAAGGTTTGAAGTCCAATACTGCAGGAAGACATGTTTCGTTAGTCAATTATTTGAGTATTGTTTTATTTTCGAAGTTTTGTTTGTTTCGTTAATCTAGTAGCGCAGTAAGCTTCATTAAAGTGAATGCGTGGAAAGTGTTCAGTAAACGTGTTGTACAGGTTTACAGCTGATCAGACTGGTAGAATTTTACCAAATATGAATCGAAAGTGCAGCACGTGAAACAAGTATAAAACAACGACGTGACCTTTTCTCTCCAAGATATAACTGCTTCATTAAGGATTTACAAGTGACAAGATTTGCAACTGCACGTCGCGTGTTGAGAAAATGTGATAAATATTTTAGATATTCAGGGAGCTTCTGATGCCAGTGGATATCGACTTTCTGCTAAGAATTGTTGAGCTTTTGCCATGAGAGCTTAGAACGAAAACTCGGCAATTAAATTTTCGTTTTGCCTATCGAATCTCTTACTCGTTANGCAATTAAATTTTCGTTTTGCCTATCGAATCTCTTACTCGTTATTTTCAGTAGACTGAAAGTTAACACAACGGGTCACTTCGTGATTTGAATATTAATTTAATACAATTTAAATTGATCATGATTGTATTTGACGACGATTCAAATGGGGACAATAAAATTCGCCGTTATGGAAGTTTGGGAAGAAATTCAAANTATTTTCAGTAGACTGAAAGTTAACACAACGGGTCACTTCGTGATTTGAATATTAATTTAATACAATTTAAATTGATCATGATTGTATTTGACGACGATTCAAATGGGGACAATAAAATTCGCCGTTATTATGGAAGTTTGGGAAGAAATTCAATTTAAACACAAATTACTAAATTCTGAAAATTTACAAGAATTTGATTTAATGGAAATTATTATTTGCATCTCAAGGATGACGTTCCACTTCGACGTAGGTCGCATGACCCGATGGATTGATAAATTTTTGAGAAGCTAACCGAGTGCACGGACCCTGTCACTAACTGACACGTTTATACACGTTTCATGTATGTATCCTTTGCTTTCTTGGTAAATAGATCAATCAATGTTGGTAGGAATGGCGGTGTACACTATACGCATTGCACTCTGAGCTTGCATAAGTTATCAGCATAAGTTATAAAATACCCTGTAAGTAAGTAATAGTTTCACTGCCGATTTCAATAATTCTGCAAAGGCCATGTTCACGATTCAGAGTGACACGACCTCGTTTTACTTGAAGTCTTTTGTCAAAGATTATTAATTATTCAACGAGTGTTTTCCTTTTTTTTAAAAATGAAGGAGGCGTCGGAATTCATCGAGCACCTCAGTTTAAAACGAATCAATTGAAAGAAAATTCGAAAGTTTGAAATGATTTGAATAGAAATCAAGGACGATTAATTCTCGTTTCTCAAATCTTCAAACGAATTGAAAGAAGCGTTGAAGATACTTTGAACAAATTGTGAAGGATTTATAATCTCTTTCAATAAAATTGTTATCGCCATTGATTCACCTTCAACTTGATTTGTTCTTCACATTTTCTCCGGACAATTTGGTATACAGTTTCGAATAGATAATGGAAGAATGTCACAGAAGTTTCTGAGGAAGCAAACATGCCTGTCAATTATCAAACGAAATATTTACAACACGCGACAACTTGTAATTTCCTTTCGAAGAAAAGCTTATTATAGGATACAGACTTACTCTGAACTTAGTCTGAGTTAACTAAAAAATCAGTCAAAGTATACTTTCGATCGTAATCCGTTTAACGTTGTGTTTCATGACTTAGCAATGAAAGTCCGATCAAAGAGAAAACTATTCTCAAGTCAATAGGGCTTATTGCGATTTATTGCGATTTTTGAGAATTCCTAAATAATTCGTTGGTCATTCGTTGGCCAGAGCATGTCATCCTATCGATCGAAACGGTTTTCCTAGCTTTACAAATTTAAGTCCTATCGATTCTTCCGGGTCATTACCGAGAAGATTCTATAGGGTATAAGTCAAGGAATGTGTAACTGTGCGAAGTGCACGATGCAAGGTTGTCTTTGATCTATTTCCCCAGCTATTTTCAATTGATTTGTCAATCGTGAAACGATGTGAAATATTAGAAATTCGAACGATTCCCAATTCACGTGAAATCAGTTTTTCAATTTGCATTGGATTTATTTCAACGCAAGCGGTCTAAGTTTCACAAAGAATTGGTGCCTGTTGATATTTGAAAATCACTCACATTCCTTGCCAGAACTGGTCCTCCGGCGGGACATGGTCTCCGTTTCCGGTAGCTCGATCTCCGAACTATGTTCCAAATAATACGCTGCCGGATTGCCCTTTTTGTCGATAATGCTCGCGTCACTGTCGTTCTCTATGAGAACATCCCAAATCGGTGCAGGATCCTTGCAAGCAGCACAGTAATGCAACGCGGTTCTTCCTTCCTAACAGTCAGAAACACAAAATTTCCATTGCGATTGTCTGTAAAGATCAAGATGCCAGTTTTAGAGAAGCTCAAGCTCTCTTAAATTCTGTCTAAATTCACAGACATTCGTAAAGAAGATTCTTACGAATCAAAATTCTATCCATTCTATTATCCAGAGACTCTTTGAAAAAAATCTCAATTGTAGTTACACGTCTGCCTAGGAAAAACAACTTAAAACGTATATTACGAATTTCGCAGGTAAGCGAAAAATCTTATGAATTTCTATCTCTATAGAAGACTGCTCGACTTACTAATTCGTGCGATTAAACTACTCACTTGAGCTAGAAATAATTCTCGGTAATAAGGAGGGTGGCGGCCATCAAAAAGATGAATATTCCAGGCGCGGCGTGATGTAAAACGCAAAGTTGCCGATGGTTAAATGGCGAACATAAAGAAAGTGAATGGAGCTCGGGGGGTGGAAAAGGGGCGAGGGGCGAACGTTTGCCACGTTCTGGCTGCGTGCGTTTGAACACGAAGCCGGATGACTGCAGGGAAGAACAGGTGGTTTACACTTTGTTATTAGCCGCGTCACGCGATGAGGAAAAGACGAGCGTCGTTACGAAAAACGACTAATCGATTATTCACTGGTTGGATTATGTACCGGTTGGGAGAAGCACAAACACTATCGACACGATAGGATCGTGACGTTTCAACGATCTTCTAAATTCTAAATAACAGGAAAGATATATCAACTGATCAATTCATTACGACTCGTTGTCCTACACGATCGGTAGCATAATAGTTAGGAAAGTTATGCGTATTTGTATGAACTTGGGCAAAAATTATAATTTTCTGCAGACGGATCGAACTGTCGAGAACCCAAGTGAAACTCCATTTTAGACTAGGCTAAAAGTTTAAGATCACAGAAGTTTTCCTTTATTTTTCATACTTTTATGAGAATGAAAAATAAAGTAAAAGGAATTAGTAAATTAAAAGTTTTTTTTTATATACATAAGCAACACTATTTATTTTCGCTGATTATGGGTTGAGTATTCTCGAGTAAGTCAAAGTTCCAGATAATTAGAAGTTCAATTAATAATTAAGAGTGTAGATGTTTCATGCGATAGAAACAGGAATGAGATAATAAGAGGAAAAAGATAATAATAAAGGGACTTAAAAATTGATTAAAGACCGATGCAAAGGGAACTGTCCAAAAATTCTAAAGAGAAAATGACACGAAAAAAATGTGAAAAGGAAAATCGTACGATGAAAATTTACTTTGTCTTTCTGCTGAACGGTGATGGGAAAATTTTGCACAAGCCACTCGACGATATCTCGACGATCGTAGTACACTGCTTTGTGAAGTAATGGAGTGCCAGCTGGATCTTTCGCAATAGCTAGTTTCTTTTTAGGCTCTTCCGATACAAGTTTTCGCGTTTCCGCTAGAGAACCGCGTGAGACCACGTCGTGAACGTGAGAGATTTTCGTCTGAAAGATGAACAAAAACAGAGAAATAAAAATCATATGAACAAAAACAGAGAAATAAAAATCATATATAATTCTCGACGAATTCAGCGCGTTAGACTTTTTTATTCTTTTTACTTTGAAATTTATCGCGAGTGAGTATAGTAGGTATGCCGTACCAAATAATTTGGGAGTCCTTTCAGGAAGACTCTAGTTCTGAGATCCGGAGAATGCTCGCCCAACAGTCGTGCCCCACGTCCTTCTAGAACGACATGTTCCAGTTTCTCAAGTTCTCCTCGTAGCAACCAGGACTTTAATGTTGTCGCGTTCATCTGTGTCTGAAAATGAAAGTTGGTCGACTTCGTGATTCCTGCTGAAGTGAAAAATTTATTGAATCAGCCAGAAAGAAAATTTCTAAAACATTTCATTTAGCAAGTCGCAAGCGAATTCTTGCTAATGGCTGGCCATGAATCAATCCTTGAAACGCTCGCTTATCGATTCTCCATCAAGCTTATCCAATCGAAACTCTGCCTAACCAAGTTCATATCGAATCGCAGATTATTCGACGTTTTTCCCCGATGTGGAAGTCTGCCTACTAATTCAATACGAAGCGGGGCAATTGCTCGATTACGATACGATTTTTCGAAATGGAGTGACAAACAATTTTCAATAACCAGATGCCGCGAATTAACCATCGAAATTTCATTTTTCAACTTTGAGCAGGAATCTATGCGATGTTAGATGTTAAAAAAATGAAGAAAGATCAACAAATGAAATAAGAGAATAACGCTAACACAAAAATAATGAAAGAAGATAAAGAATTATTCCCGAAGAGTAAGAAATACACAGCAACGTAATTTCATTTTTTTTTCCGATCCAATAATCAGCGGTGGATCCCCTGGTTCATTGGTCACGTGTAAAGTCAAACATAACATGCTATGACGTTATCTGTGTAAATTATGTGTTTTTACTTGCGTTGCGAAACTCGAACGGAGATCGAAGACGAACGATTTAGTTCGTTTCGTTAAATTGAACACATGGGCAAGTCATTTATTTAAATGGTTTCGTCCACTTCTAGGAAATATCCCATATTTTAATTTCTTCAAGCATACAGAAGCCAATTCGAGAAATAGCTTTCTATTTTTATTCTATTAATTTGATACACAGAGTCGATGAAAGTTATGATAAGATGCATGATTAGTTGATTAATATAATGGTGTATTGTAATACTTATTATCGTGTATTTGACTACTAATGAATTATCATTTGACTATTTAATCACTCGTGTAGGAATATTTATTGTTAAAAGTAAATGATATAGTAGTTCTACAGAAATTGTACGTGTTATTATAATGAGTGAGATAGCCAGCTGAAAATATATGAATTACTTTGACACGAAGAACGTGAGATATACCTGATATGAAATAGAAATCAACATAAATTTTGTTAAAAGGCACTTGCGTTCTTTCAACAAAGCTAAAAACCTAAATCTGATGTTTCTAGTAGATTAAATAAAAGAAATCCTTCCTACTTGCTATCTCACCAATTATACTCATTTGCATCGTGTTTCTTAATTTAAAGAAAAAAAAGAAAAAAAAGAAAAATGTCTAAGCACACAGAGGCTGTATACAATAAAAGTGCAAACGTAATTGGTGTAAAAATTCGTGATGGATCAAAAAACATGTGCAGTTCGTGCATTATCGTCGCCCTTATTTTCGCCGATCGTTCAGCGCGAGAAATTACCTGATCGACTTTGTGTCACGAGATTCTTGTCATATTGAACGGTGCAAGATGGAAGGGAAACGCGTCGCGACGTCACGAAAACAATGGGAATGAGTCGCGGAAGGCGAGTTGAAAAAGAAAACGTGTGCGACACGAGGAGGAGTCGCGCGGCGAATGAAGTCGATGCCAGGCGTCGCGACGCCACCTGTGGACACGTTTTCATTAGATACGCCGGGTCATCCGTGTCTGGACATTCGCAGGTATATACGATGAAAAGAATAACGATGCTACGTAGGATCCTCACTTGTAAAATTATAGTACTTCTCTATACTGCTTTGTATGCTTCTCTATACTGTTTTGAACTTTCGTTCGGAAGCTATTCTACGGAGATATAGAAAAGTGAAGAATCATCCATCGTGAATTCATAAAGGAAGCTTCTTCTTTAACCTTTTAACCACACTGTCTTAATGTCAATCTTTTGATTGTATTTCCTTCCGAGAAAAGAAAGTATAGATGCAAGAAGGTAATTGTTATTCAAGGAAAATCATTTAACTTTGAGAACTTGACAATACGAACTTTCTCTTTTACAGTCGCTAATTATGGAAATTTTGTGTTTCGATAGTTAAACTTTTTAGAAATTAGTCGCACAATCGTTATTTTAGAGAAGCGACTTTTGAATTTGTTCTACTTGTCGATATTATTTCCTGGAATGTTCTTTTACTTAATAGACTAGCAGATAATCAAGTAGAATGTGTTAGTTATTCAGATGAGATAACACAAACGAGAATAAGATATGTGTCAGAGAGCCTTGATTCCCCGTCACTCTTGCTGTAAAAGTCGTACAAGGCCAGCGTGAAATTATTCGGTGACTCCCCTGGAAATGAAGTTTTTTGAAGACTTGCAAATTAAGATGCTCCGAGATAATCCTAATCGTCGAAATTGCAATACCATTCGCAAAGTGTTTCATCAAATAAAATTGGAAACGCATTAACGTCGAGGAAAAATGGATCGTGCAATATCAGACATCGCAATTTCACATTATGGTCTTAAAGATACTTTATAACTCTCTCCTCTCTTTTCAAACAGACTTATAATATTTTTTAATTAAACGAATTGTTTCATACTTAATAATCTGCTTTACGTTTCCTTCATAAATATTTATGGCAGATGTTTATGAAATCGTTCCTTTTTGTGAACAACCCTCTGGCCGACGCATATATTTTTTATTCATCGACAACGTTCCCGTTGGAAGTCCTGGAATGGTCTCGAATTTAACGATTATCGACTTGTACATTCGATGCTTCGAGATAGTTTCAGCGATTGTTTTGTTCATTCGCTAGTCGTTTACCTCGTTTACTTATTTAGCTTGCAGCTCGACTAGCGGGATCGATACTCTGGAGCAATGACATATCGATCTGACATGTTGCGTGAATCTCGAGTCGGTCGTGTCACCATTGATAAAATGTGCGATCATTAATAGTGCAAAAAAAAAAAGAAAAAAAAAATCTTTTGGCAACACTCGCGTGAATCGTTTGATGTTGAGGTTTCGATCAAGTGTATTTGATTAAAACGAAAAAATTGGAGAACATGTTAGATCATCCGAGGAAGTATTTTTATTCAAGATAAACTCGATTTGTGCGTGATAAGTGCATTTTTGTTACAGAAATGTGACATATTCATTATGGATGTTATTAATTTTTTATGAAACTTTTTCTCGACATATCGTCCGTGTATAATAATAATAATAATAATAATAATAATAATAATAATAATAATAATAATAATAATAATAATAATAATAATAATAATAATAATAATAATAATAATAATAATAATAATAATAATAATAATAATAATAATAATAATAATAATAATAATAATAAATGAACAACTAAGTAAGGAAAACGTGATTTATCTTTTCTGATGCGAAACAAAAACAAAATAGCTGTGAATAGGTATTTTACTTGAACAAACCATCTTTGTGTCTTCCAAGTTACACCATTTTGTGTGAAAAACTTTATAATCGATGGCTTTTCAACAGTTTCTCCCCATTGCAACGATCGGTATCCATAATGAGAAAGATTTTCACGATAAAGCAAAAGCACATACGAATGCTAAGGGGTCTGTCGGTCGACTAGCAACGCGTAGTTTTCCACGTGTCCCAGTCAAACATGATTTTCATTATTCAAGAAGAGTATGGCACCTATACACCCTGGCATTGTAACTAGAGGGTAATGAAATTTTATTCATTTGAACATATTTATACATAATACATGATTATCAATTAGATCTAAGATCTAAAAAGAAATATGTCTCGGTCAAAAAAAAATAATAATTTTTTGAAGAGGCAAAGATACTGAAAGAAGAAATGTATAGGTTCACACATGGATAATTTATCATTTGCTCTAGAATATATAAGATATATATATATAAGAAATATATTTATCGTAAGATTTGAAAATCCGCTTATTAAATTAATCTTCTTCTTATGATTGCTTCATGGCTGATTTGAAATAGTTATTCAATTTTTCAACCAAAAGCTGTATTTTTATAACTGCAAGGGTCGCAAGTAGAATTTTAACAATTTTTCAATTTTGTACAAAGTTGCGCGAGTTTTAAATCGACGACGTTTTTGCTTTTGATTTCTGAAAGATTGACAAATTCCAATGATTGACTGACACATTCAGCTGACACGGTATATTTTGTAAATTGAAGCAACAAAGTCGGTCAGTACGACAGTTGGCCTGCTAAGTGATCGATCTTGCGGCGTAGAATAATGATTAACGTAATGGAGAAACGAACGTTAATTTTTTCATGTGTGGTGTCTTTTATTTCGTTCATTTCTGCAACCGGTAATTATACAGCAACAAATTTCTATATCTGCATTTTTATTTGCATTTGCATATCTTTTCATCAAATAACTAATTTATACCAGAAATAGATACAAGTAGGCCTGAACTCAGTTGTAGCGGTCGTGTTCATTACAACGTGACTCTGGCTGCATATTATCCCGTTTTTGACAGTGACAACGAATCCGACTACTTGGATGCTAGAATGAAGAAATTACGGACTCTGCAGGTAGGTTTTCAATAAAACACTTGAATGTATCAATTCTCTGTTATTTATTGCACATTTTACTGTAGGATTATCTTGATGAACGTGCGGGATTTGTGACGATCTCCATGGACCTCGACTCAGGGATACCATACGGGACAAAATTATGTATCCCAGAATTAAATGCAAAATTCTTACGGAAAATTCCACTCGAGGTACACTATAGTTTTCAAGCTTAATATTTTATTCTCGTCGTAACGTAATTACATCGTGTGTTCTTCAGGCTAGAGACAAGAGCCATTACAACAACGTTAAGACAAATTCACCCGATTTCTCTCACGTGGATATTTGCGTTAGGACAGAGGAGGATACTTATGACAATTCAGTGAATCGTGTCGTAACAATTTACGTATAATCAGTGATAGTATATAATTTCGTAATAATTCTCAAGAATTGCTGATACGCGATATTAAAGCAGAGAACCGAAGACATGTACAAAATACTGTACTTTTGAAATAAATTTCGTTCCATTGAGAAATTATTATTATCATTAGTTTGACGACCAGTGAGGCCACGTTTGAATCAATTGATAGAGACTGTCACCTGGACAGACAGTTTGCTTTGTTTGTCGATGGCCAAACAGCTTGTAGTTCTCTTGTATCTTTCCAAGAGACACGCCGTATTCGATCAAATCCTGAACTGCTTTTGTCGCTGCTGCATTTGGATTGTGATCTGCGAATATTTCAATGAGAATGAATTCCGTAGAAAGTTGAACGATTTAATTTTTCAGCATTACACAGCAAAAAAGACATCGCGCATGGTGAACGACATGAACTTACGATTAAAATTGCCAATCATGCAAATTCCAATGCTCTTCGAGTTGTATAGTCTCGAATGTGCGCCGTGTTTGCTCCATCCTCTTCCTTCGTAAATGTTTCCATCCTCTCCGATCAAGAAGTTGTAACCTATGTCTTCCCATCCTTTATTATTCATGTGATAATTCTAAATGCGTGAATAAAGAAATGGAAGTGAATTTTTGTGTGCGTTTAATTTTAGTCACTCGTTTAATAACTAATGGTAGTGGGAGATGATTTAATTTGATTTAATTTGATCACCTGGAAACTTCTCACTTTCGCTTGGCAAATCGCTTGAGTGGTGCAGCTATCGCTGTCTGAATGATGAATTAGAACAAATGGGGCAGGATCTTGCGCAAGATTTCGAACTGAGCTTGGCCTTCTGGCTCCCCATTCTGATCTTGATATTATATTTGGCCGTGCTAAATATCAATGAAAGTTCGAAAAATATCAATCGGCAAATGAAGGAGGAGAATAAACTTGGAGGGAATTTATGCAGAGATAACTTATTTCAAGTACAATTGTGTTTGTTTGTACATTTAATTCGACAGCCGGAGGAAAGATTCTGCAGTCACTGTCACGTTTGTCTTTCGATTTCTTTTTACTCTCGACAATAGATAGATTTAATGAGGTGCATCGTGTATTACAATTGTGTTTGTTTGTACATTTAATTCGACAGCCGGAGGAAAGATTCTGCAGTCACTGTCACGTTTGTCTTTCGATTTCTTTTTACTCTCGACAATAGATAGATTTAATGAGGTGCATCGTGTATCTTTGTCTGGTAACAATTAAAATAATGATTTCCTTTGAAAGATCGGATCTACTATGTTTTATGATTGCGGCACATTATCTTATGTGCCTTATGCGCGAACAGTGTCATCGTACTGGCGTAACAATGAT
>NIPQ01038859.1:0-11215 GCA_002806875.1 Lepidotrigona ventralis hoosana | reverse complement strand
AATTTTAAATTTAATTTCGAGGCTTCTCGTTCGCCCTTTCACGATAAAATTAATAGAGCAAGTGATACATTTAATTTAATTTAATGTATAATATTAAATATGTAATAATGCTAAAATATGCACAACTCTTTTATTCGTGATATCGATGTAGTTATTAGTTAATAGCAACAGTTTGACATTTCAGTTGATGAATAGTCAGGGAAATTCGTGCAAAGGTAATAAGTCGTAACGTTTTTTTATGAAATTACAGAGGAATATTATAGGAAAAAATTCAATTATTGAACGAGGACTACATATGCTTACAATTATATTTTTTTCACATGCGCAATAATGTATGTAACGTATGTACATTTTACAATTGCGATATTCTTTAAAATGAATAATATTATAGGAAAAAATTCAATTATTGAACGAGGACTACATATGCTTACAATTATATTTTTTTCACATGCGCAATAATGTATGTAACGTATGTACATTTTACAATTGCGATATTCTTTAAAATGAAAACCTTTCCCCTTTTGCACACATTAAATTTCTTCGTCATCATGTCTAAAAAGGGACAAAGTTAATTTGAATTTTGTAGAACTTTAATGGAAGAAAATTTATTTTTTACACAATAAATTTTGTAAAATTTTAATTTCTTTTCAAAATTAAAATATCTTTTTCCTTCCTAATCTTCTTAAAAAATCTCCTAAAAAAAAAAGAAATACCTTCTCCAATATCTTCGCTTAAATATAATATTCGTAAGGTTAAAATATCTTTTGAATTCTATTTAAGAAAACAGAGATGAGCTTGAAATCATTCCATTAAAAATATCATTATCTTCACGTTGTAGCTCCTTCTGAATTGAACAACTTTCAACAAAATTCTGTTCATGTCTAATTCATATTGCACTTACAGATGATACGTGTATTACATGAAAATGCTAAAATAGAATTCCAAGTGTAATGGGGGAACTGGATGAAAGTTCGTGAATAACTGTAATAAATTACATCGAGATTTCACGTAGAATTAATTACAGAGTTAACAAGCGATCCTTGAAATTACATTTTTTAATCGATTTTTGAAAGGAAATAAGGGAACAGGAGGCATGGCAATGTCATGCGAGCACCGCGGAAACAGCGTTCCCCGGGGACGCCAGAACCGAGTCCTGTTGGCGTCCCGTAAATTGTAAGAAAATTTATAGCAGTTTCTGGCGTTACTCTTGGAGTTGGGTCAGGACCGCCTCGACGACTGCAACTGTCCAACTTCTCGAACGATTTACCGCCGGTGGTGCCTAAATAGCCAATAAACTGACAGGCCGTTAACTGTCTTGTACTATTGCAAACGGACATTTCACACTTGCTAATGGCCTTGCCATCGTAAATTTTCTTTCCTCGATGAAGTTTCATAGCGATCATGTTGAGAAGCATTATATCGGTATACTATCGCTGTACTATACGAGCACCAGTATATTGCTTAATCCACTTCGAACCAAGCCTTTGCCATCGTAAATTTTCTTTCCTCGATGAAGTTTCATAGCGATCATGTTGAGAAGCATTATATCGGTATACTATCGCTGTACTATACGAGCACCAGTATATTGCTTAATCCACTTCGAACCAAGCCATTCTAATCTTCGACGTAATTCTTGAATGGAATAACGTACATGATCTCACGAATGTAATTGCCTGAGTATCGTAATCATCATGTTTTAAATTTAATTTCATGAGATATGCCAATGTTTCAACGTCTGTTTTCTAATCTTCGACGTAATTCTTGAATGGAATAACGTACATGATCTCACGAATGTAATTGCCTGAGTATCGTAATCATCATGTTTTAAATTTAATTTCATGAGATATGCCAATGTTTCAACGTCTGTTTCTACTAATTTCCTAACAATAAGCCTCGCACGAGTGTGAGTTCGTCTCATTGATTTTCTAAGTAAATCAGTTGTCGAGAGCCATTATTGCTATGAAAAATTATTAATCAAACATAGATTCGATCTCGTTTCTTTATCGATCTATTTGTGCCTTATATCGTCTATATTATGTTTCAGTGGATTCGGTCATTACGCTAGACATTAAGTAACTTCGTCTATTGTATAATAGATCATTTTTATTAACATAATATAGTAAAAATAAAATAGACACATTTTCCTTTATAATTTATAACTTCTTTAATACTCTTTCTCTCAGCATCCAAATTTCAACATTAAAAATATGTTTCATTTACATCCAGGTTTCTTACATTGTTTACCAATTACAACTGCTATTTCAATCTCCGATGAAACGACTTAAAAAGTATTATTTTTCTGACGATATAATACAGCCACTGATAAAAATGAAAATTAACATCCAGTAAATTCTATAACATTTCGTTAATTTTCAGGAATTATAATTTAGATTCGTGCCTACAAAATTCAAAGTAACAAAAAAAAAAAGACACTTTAAACTACATTTCACGTTTTTTAACTAATACATCAATATCGTCTCGTCTGTCACATGATGTGTACAATTAGTCGCTAATGGGAACATGATCGCGGTCGTTTATATCTAGGCAACAATAGGGACCGATCTGCTGAGAAGCGATCTCTCTGGAAAGAAGCTCGATACGCCCCAGTGTTGTGAAACACGGATAGAAGATTCTTGTTGGAATGGAAAAATGATCCCGAGGTAAGCTGTCGTCGTAAAGTAATTACGCCATTGCGTGGCGGCTGCGAGTTCGTAATGGCGCAAGTTTCCGCCCGTATCTGAGACGAACGGGAACGAGTTAACTTGTAATTAGACATGTCGTACGGTTTACCGACACCGACTAACTAGAATAGACCGGACGTCCAATGCTTTTTTGTATTTTTGTGTCACCTGAACCTCGTGATCACTTTCACGTCACATCCTATCGTATCAATTTAGATAGATATTGTACCGCAACACTAGTACTAACTGAGAATTAGAATCAGAAAATATGAATAATGTTGTTACATCTGCTCATTGAAAATCATTTGAAACTATTCTCAAGAGACAAAGTTTTGGTATTTGGTACATGTCAACAGAATTATAAATTGAAAACTAATCATGAAAACGTAGTTTAACTTTGTAAAACAAATATAGAAATTACATTATACGTTGTTGCCTAAAAATTGTAAAACAATGAAATTTTAAAAACTCTAAAATTATTGATTACTGCATCACTGACTTTATTTTGCAATCGTACATCGAAGAAAATAATTTTATTTTAAATGTAAAAGAAGGGAGGAGCGTTCGGTCTTGTTCGCCGCTTCTTTGCTTTATGTTTACTTCGAAAGTAGTTGACAGTCTCGCGAATTTCGCTGCGCCCAGCCGCCACCGCGATCATAATTAGTTATTCTATATTGGCGCCTGCCTGAAACATTGCACGCGATATTCATTCGCGTCGGTAACTTCGATTTCTGCATGGAAGTTCGAAGGAAAACAGCTGGAGAAGTGGTGGTTGGGCCTCATCGATAATTAACGCACACATTCGTGTAGCACGAGACGCGTTATCGATTTATCGTTAAGGGTAAATGAACGTGAACGCGGCGAAACTCCGAGACGACACGTCGCCGCACATCCAGGAAATAAATTGCGATGCGAGCATACTTATCATAACGAGAATCCGATAACGCTTCTGTGCTTCTTGTCGATCACGTTAGAAATAATACTGGTTACAGGCGTTAATCTGGAATTCTTTAGCGTCCAAAACCCCGATAAGAGAAGACAATCNCGTTAATCTGGAATTCTTTAGCGTCCAAAGCCCCGATAAGAGAAGACAATGGTGTCGAAATTTCTCGCGAACCTTCGAGGCTTGTTTATTTTCGTTGAGAAAAGATTTTCCAGCGAGAAGAGACGAGCCTTGATCTATCTACGCGAGGAAATGCAAAAGTTGCGAATAGTTTTGAGCGACAAACGAATAGGACTTTCCGTGGTCGTCATAAATTTCGATTTCTGAGCAAGTTTCACGGGCAAAAAATTCACAACGCGAATCCCCTTAGCTCATAATGACGGTTAATGAAGACGAACGTGTAGCGCGAGTTTAACGAAATACAAATGTCACGTGCGTATATCACCACTCTTATTTACTTCAGTTCTATTCTGTGTACCAGCTAAGAAAGAGAGTAAAATGCAGCTAGTTTTAACGTTTCTTCGGATCTCCTTTTCCACGAACAAAGAACGTGATTTACCCAAGCGCGGAGAACAAGTTTTTGTCTTTCCGTTTTCTCACTTTTGCGTTGGACATCGTTTTTATTTTTAATTCCAACGTCTTCCAAATTTCCTGTTCTTCCTATTTAAGATAATATTCGATTTGTTATTATTATTTTCTTTTTTCTGATGTTTTCTGAAAGTACNGAGAACAAGTTTTTGTCTTTCCGTTTTCTCACTTTTGCGTTGGACATCGTTTTTATTTTTAATTCCAACGTCTTCCAAATTTCCTGTTCTTCCTATTTAAGATAATATTCGATTTGTTATTATTATTTTTTTTCTGGTGTTTTCTGAAAGTATATGTGTTTAAAAAATATANATGTTTTCTGAAAGTACATGTGTTTAAAAAATATAAATAGAAGGATTTAGTTGATATCATAGAATGTTGAAAGATATAACTCGCGATGTGCATTCACACTGTAGATGAGTTCGTGATATTCATTGCCTAAGTATTCTCATTTAAACCTTATTTTTTTTTCGAAATGACTGACATGATATTTAAAATTCCAGCTCGGCTGACGTAAAATTTTCTGCGAGATTTTTGTTTTATTTTATTTTGACTGACACCATGACGACATTCATCAAGATGCTTCTCCGCTTTCCGCTTCAGACTAGGAGAATAGACGATGTCATGTCAGCCAGTAGACACGTTACTCCATCAAAGCAAACATAACTCGTATTATAATTTTGATTATTTTTCCTTAGAAAAAAAAAAGAAACTTGTATACTTTAAATATCAACGAATGTGTGTACAAGGAAATTACCACATAAAATGTTTCTTTCTGATAGTATGATGTAAAACATGGCATTCTAAATCAAACTCCTTTTCGCTTCCGAACTTTCAATAACTCGTGCTAATCGCGAATTTGACGGTCTAGAATTACGTTCAATTTACTTGCAGTTTGAATTTACGAATTGCTATCGGTCGCGTTTTGCACTGAATGAAAATCCATTTGACGTCTGAGCTCGGCCGACACGACCGAACATTATGGAAGTTATTATACCGCTCGTTATTATACCGTTCAATATATATGACTTGAAGCTAGGCTTTCGTCGAACAAACGATATCGAGATCGACGGTGTTAAGAATATGGGAATTTCTCGTTCGGTTCCATTAATTAAAGAGGGAAAGTATGATACCTTTCTGACGAAGAATTCCGCTTTTTTAAAGAACATTGAATCACGAAATACCGCGTCTTGTGTGCACGAGGACGTGAAAGCTTTCTCTGCTGTGTTTTCTTTAAATTCATCCGGGACCTTTGATACCGTTCTACGTCGTCCGATTGCTATGGAAATAGAATCGAATCCGCGTCACGTCGTTCCAAAGTCAAGCTTTATACCGCGTTTTCGATGCACTGTTTCACCGTACGAAAGTGATGTGCTCGGTTTGGAAAGATACTGACGAAAGGCACAGTGCTATTGTAATACTGTCTTACTTTGAAAAAAAAAGAGGGACTCAACTTATTCTCAGTTAGAAGGCTGAATACTAAATTTCGTAAATGGAAAATTCATAGTTCTTATCTGTAACTCTGTAATTTTCTACTTCTTAGTTTTCTCGTTAATTTGCATGTCTTTAGTTTTTAGTTTCACATATTAATTTGTAGTTCTATAGTTTTGTGTATTATCTGACAATTACTCATAAATTTATTCTTAATTAGTAGACTAAACGTTCTTTTTCACGCAATGGAAATTTGTTGCTGCAATTTTTATACAAGAATGGCTCAATTTATTTACACTCATAAATTTGCCCTCAATCAATCGACTACATATTCAATCCTGTAGTTTATTGCGTTGATACACAAACGAATGAATAATGCAATGTGCAAATGCAGGTGAGGATGGAGGATGTACATATGTGTAAATGTACGAAGTTTTGCATGAATGAGAGATCAAGAGAGATCACGAACGATGTGAGCATGAATATGAGACAGATGACAGTTAGTTGAAGAAGAAGAAAAATCATTCAGAATTTTGGTGACTAATTGTAACAGACTACTGATAAACAATATTTATTACACGTTGATTTAAAACTTGACGAATTCATCGCTGTTTTGTCGCTAATCATCAAATTTGAATTATTTCAACGAACTTCGAAGTAACGAAGTAAAAATTGCTTTGACTGTAACGCTATTGATTTTCAACATAATTCAACGTAACTGAAAAATTTAGATTAAATAGGTGATAGACGAACATACACGATGCAAAATGATCAACAATGATCAAATTTTAGTTATGATAATTATAGCGTGTATATAATTGTGCAATTATAGCACTCGATGAGTCTGAATCGACTGATTAATAAGCATCATTTTCAAGAATCTCGCCATTTCATCTGCAACAACCTAATTAATATTCTCTCATTTTCACTGTTGATTTTAATTGACTAAACACAATTGATTTTTTATTATTTGAAGATAATTTCCAATTCTTCCCGCACGTAAACAAATAAATCTTGACAACAGAGATTTATGCTACAAAAAAAAAGAAAATAATAATAATAAAAACGCAAGAAGTGTTTGGATCTTGTTCTGACGGCGATTTCTCGCGAAAGAAACACTCATAATGGCAAAAGGAAGTCGTTACTGAAATTTCGAGTAAAACGTCAGGAAACTTTCCCATCGGACAAAAAGGTTACCAACAATGCCAGTGTCGTTACAATACGGGACTGCCGCCGAAAAAGTTGAATCCGAAAAAAGAAATATCGAGCCCGCTCGATTGACCGTCGAACCCGATAAAACCATGTGGCATTGATTTCGTCTATTTCTCTCTTTCATAGATATTTTCCATTTTTTTTTTCATTTTCTTTCTTTCTTTCTTTCTTTTTTTTTTTAAGCAACGTTTAGCAGATAGCATCTACTTCGATGCGGAATTTTTGAATTTTGCATTTTTCCGCCGTTCTATTTCTTCCGAACGAAAACGCCTCACATTCATCCATTTGTCGCCCCATGAATTCCATCGATTCCACCATTGACCAAATTCTGTCTACGCTCTATGTATTGTTTCCCTGTTCTCTTTCTTTTTCAGACAGGCTGGAATATTTCCATTCTCTGCCGGTACACACCAACATGCGTACTTTCGAACACGCTTTGCTTCTCTGTGTTCTCACCATTTCTTGTTTCACATCTGCTCGTAGAGTCTTCTGCAGTTTCGATTAAAAATTTCCTATGTAAAAGATCGAAGCGACGAAAAGAAGAATCGACGAAAATCTCATCGTACACGATGTCCTGGTCCAATTGGTCCGTCATAACTGCGCCATTGAAAGCGACGTGCAGATTTTATTTTTTAATACGTCTTCCTACCTCCTCGGTTTCATATCAATGATACACATTCGTAGAATCCTCCGTGTCCGGATGAAAAAATATTCGACTTATTGCCATCCATCGACGAAGAAGAGAGAAGAAAAAGGAAAACCTTCGCCGTACGTAATCCATCGGACTTTCTGAATTGAAGTGACAGCTCCAATTAATGACTTCATCGATGACCACGAACGACGCCGCAGATATGAACGGAGATATGCGTTCAATTCCTGGTGAACGTCGGTTCGTTATCGATTGTTGAGGAAATATGCATCGGTGATCCGGCCTGGAGTCGCTCGACGTTTATTGCGAAATTATACAGCCGTGAACAAAACTATAATTTCGCTATTCCATCGCTCGTGGGTGTCCAGGTAGCGCGATTCCATTCGAAACGACCTCGGCTGGATGAGAGAGAGAGAGAGAGAAAGAGAGAGAGAGAGAGAGAGAGAGAGAAGGGTGAAACGGATTCACTGGGCATAAAGTAAATGTCGTCGATGGAAAAGTTTTACGGCATATCGACTGCTTTTGAATGTACATCCGGCAATTCAGTGGCTCCTTGTGCGTCGCTTTCTCCAAGAGCAGCGTTTTTATGGGGGAGGATGAAACAAGTCGGTGACATTAGCCCCTCGGACTCTATAAAATCGGGCAAATGCTCGCATATTGCTGAGTATTGTTAGTTGTCGAATCGTGTGCCAAAGAATGACTGTGACATAATGGAGGAATATGGTACCCTTGGCTTTCTTCTTGAAATCTGTTTTAATCTAAATTTCTTGGAATATACGTTTAAATTAATGAAATTATGTCGTTCAATTTAATATAATCAGACTGCATATATAAGAAACGGTATGAAATTCAAACATCGATGCTACAAGGTCTTTCGAGTTCAATGGAAATACCCTTCTCCATGCCCATGGTTAGTAAAAAATACGGCGCCATTTGCTCCTAGATGCGTATAAAAATCACGAAGGGACCAAATTACCCCAACAGAAGATCATAACATCACTCTCCTACACTTTGGTTTTTCTCTACGGTTCTTTCCATTGTTACAGCACGTTGGACACTTTCTTATGTTAATGGTACTTCTTACGAAACAAAGGAGTTATTCTTTCTTCTCAAACTTTATAGCAGATGAATTTAACCGCCTACAAGTCAACCAGACACTAGTCAGAGCACTGTCCTGAATTCTCGCTCACCCAGCCAAGTATTTCCATCGTCTTGGCAGGCTCTCAGTAACTGAAGAACGAGGAAGAAGAAGAAGAAGAAGAAGAATAGGAAAAGGAAGAGGACAGGTTGAAGCACACAGCCGGCGTAGCCAGAGTAGCACTTCTTAGCTACCATAATGAACGCGTCAAGAGTCGTGAAAGTGATACCACTACAATTTACGTTGTCTGGCCAGTGTCGACGTCCAACGAGGGAATACTTTACAACGACCACAGGTGAACCAACGCCAGACGTTTACGATTCGACCAGGCGCAAGAATTTAATCCGAGACTGGACTACCAAATGGAAAATCAAAATGAACGGGGTCAGGCCGACTGGCACTGTCGCCGACGGCTGAACTTCTACCTCGCAATTTTCCACCATCGCGAACTTTTTAACACGTTGCGGACGGATCACGAGAGATTCTCGTGTTTTCTGTTCTAGAGCTCGTGGCCAATCACGAGAGTTCTCGGTTTTTTTTTATTGCTGTCATTTAGAGTGGGACAGTATACAACGGAAACGCGTTCGAAGTTTAAAGTTACAGGAGGAATTAAACGTGATTAGCCTCTTGTTAAAATGAAATAAAAGTAACTTGGCTTTTGCATCAATTCGATATTTTAAAGTATTATAATTTCAGTAACCATGAAGAATATCAAAAAAATTCTAGATATATTTGCTGTTTACAGTTTATTAGATATTCCAAGTGAAAGAAGTGAAGAGGATGATAGTGATAGTGATAAAAGCTCTGACAGTCGTAGTGACGATGCGAGCCATAGTTATTCCTTCAAAAGGACGAAAAATTTCAAGTGACTACGAATCTGAAAATTTAAACAATTCTTCACATAATTTCGAGCGTAATTCGCGTCTTGCTCGCCGAGATGATGATTGGTCAAAAGAGACCTCTAATTTTGAAAAATCTGAAATATCAGCTGATAAGAACATGTAAATAAATAACTTCAAAATGCAATAGGCACTTTAAAATTTTTGTAATTCAACAGAAACGTACGTGGCCAATGAAATAAATATAGGAATAAAACTACTGGTCCGCAATGTGTTAAAAAAAAATCTCAAAAGCAAAACAGACTCCGCTTAGATCACGTACTTTCATCTTTCATCTGCTTTCTGTAGCACAGTTCTTGAACGTGTTTGCAATCATTGTATACCGAGACAATAAAGAAAATTAAACGACAGACTCGACGGGATGCAACAATATACTGTCAGTAGAAATATCCATTAAGTATCCTCGGAAACTATCGGAGGAACGTTAGTGAACGTTCAAGCACGACGGAAGAACGACTTCTTTTGAAAGTTTCCCGATTCGATTGAACTCTACATGGCCCTGGCGGCAATAAAGGAAGCCGGCCCGTTTGCCTCTAAGGTTAAACACACGAATTCCGTTGGCACGCGATGAAATTCTTCCGCTCGACTTCCAGTCCGGCAGTCTCCATTCCTTCACTGCTGAAAAAGTAAATAAACTTTTCCCCGGTTACGGAAAGTTACGCGGTTAATTCGATTTCGCGTTGGTTATTCTCTCCTTTCATTGTCAACACTCGAAAACCCAGCGAGACTTGGGGGAAGGGGGAAAAGTATTCCCATAATCGATAACCGTGTCACGGAGTTGGCCAAAGAGGCTACCAACCGAACCGACCCTTAAAAACAACTCCGAAGGATCTTTTTTTTTTCCCCCCTCGCACCCGCTTCTTTTTCTCTTTTCACCCGAGTGGTTCTCTACACACAGTATAACTCGGGCTTCGAGTGGTTCTCTCGTTCGAATAAACATCCACGAAAATTAACGACCAGAGAGAAAGTAAGTTGTTCCTATAAATCGTTCGAGTTGTTCTGAAATACTCGGTGAAACCGAGGATTCAGTGGCCACGTTTGTTTCGTTATAAACATAAGCTAAAATCCAGTTACTTGAGGAAACTTTACAAATTCTGCATTTCAATTATGAAGTATACAATCTCATTTGTTCTTGTGTTGGTCAATTAAGAATGTCTCGTCGTTCGAATAATTTTTGAACGAAGGTCCTTGGAGTTTTGAATGAAAGAGTTACGTGAAAAAAACAGAATGAAAAAGAAACATTAGGACCATCCCTAATAGTACAAAATGTGAAGAAGCAACCTTTCGTGTAGAGTTTGAAGAAGCTACAAAAACTCGATCGCGTTAAAATCGAAATCGTTGTCGAATACGTTCTCCATGTTGAATTTTGAGTAACACAACTCCCGTGGAAGCGATTTGTTTCAACGTTACGTCCGTCAGCTTCGTACGAAAAATATCGACCGATCTCGTCCTCGGTATTACACGAAATCGCGAGAATCGTATCTTTCACACGTGCATGTGTGTGTGTGTGTGAAACTCAAGTCGACCTAAGCCGCTGGGAAGCGTCGAAGTATAGATCGGTGGACGTCGCGTGAAATCGGGACGATTGATTTCCATTTTCTTCGGGACGAAAGACGACGACGACAGCCCGGTAACATTGATTCATCGCGAGCTGTCCTTTGTTACGGGAATCGCGAC
>NIPQ01038848.1:0-11182 GCA_002806875.1 Lepidotrigona ventralis hoosana | reverse complement strand
ATAATCTATCGATAGATATCGAAGAATGTATTGAATGAGCAGATATAAACACAGATACGTATGGCAGGAGCGTATCATTACGGTGACTGTGATTAATACTAAATCGTTGCTTTATATTAAACAATTTGTTCATTGTGATCCCCGCGATAAGAATTCAAATATAAGAAATTCAANGCTTTATATTAAACAATTTGTTCATTGTGATCCCCGCGATAAGAATTCAAATATAAGAAATTCAAACCGTGACAATATGTTTATAAAATGAATGTAGAATTTTTTGAATGATCGTATGTTAGATCCCATACAGCCCGGACGAGCCTGTTAATTAGTTGTATATCAAAAAATTAAGTTCTTTGTAATCCGCGCCATGCATAGAATAATATAAGACAATCAGAAGGAGGTATTCTATTGTTCGAGGAGATGTAAAATAAGATTGTGAACAATCGTATGCAACCCCGATCTATACCGGAAGAGCTTATTACTTCGGGATCGATAAATAATATCAAATCATCATTATATACTAAAAAATTGTGTTCATTTTGATCCTTGTGATACGTAAAATAATATGAGATAATAAGAGAAAAATAATATATTGATAGAGTGAATGTAGAATATTTCGAATCGCCATATGCAAGCCCAGATCTGCACCGACGAAGCGTACTATTACGAAGACGATAAATAATACTAAATTATTGTGCGTATTAAAAAATTAATTAACTGTTGTAACGCGATGCACAGAATAATATAAGACAACCAGATCCAGATGAAATAGTGATAGAACCAATGTGAAATGTATAGAATTGTAATATGTAAATATTATCTCATTGTGTTCCTCGTAACCCTTGCCATGCACACAATAACATAAAATCATGAGATAGAGCTAATATTTAGACAGAATATGTGTCGAAAGTTTTGAACGTAGTATATGAGCCCCGAATCTTATGGAAGTAGTGTATTAGCTTGAGGGGGTTAAATAATTTTGCATCATAGTTATATTCAAAAAAATTGTGTTCATTGTGATCCCCGCTATGCGTTGAATAATACAAGCCCATCAGAGATACATAATGAAAGTGGAAGGTTTTGAAACGTTATATGCAAACCGGTTATCCGCATCTTGCAAACCGGTTTAAAAATTGTGTTCATTGTGATCCCCGCTATGCGTTGAATAATACAAGCCCATCAGAGATACATAATGAAAGTGGAAGGTTTTGAAACGTTATATGCAAACCGGTTATCCGCATCTTGCAAACCGGTTTTCCTCATCTTGCATACCGGTTATCCGTAATAATTCAGGATCTATAAATAACGTTGGATTATATTTACATAAAAAATAATGTCGTTCATTGCGAATCCTGTAATGCCTAAAATAATGTAAAACCACAAATTCGATATGATATATTGACAGATTTATTGATGACAATTTTGTATTTTCATAACATCATTCCACTTACCGTCCAAAGAATGATTCGACATTCGAATCCTGTAATGCCTAAAATAATGTAAAACCACAAATTCGATATGATATATTGACAGATTTATTGATGACAATTTTGTATTTTCATAACATCATTCCACTTACCGTCCAAAGAATGATTCGACATGCATTCTGTCAATATATTATATTGATCTGGTGGGTTTATACTATTCTACGTATCGCGTAGATCACACTGAATAAAATATTGTAATATATAACAAAGATATTAAATTATTTGGCGATCTCGAATCTTTGCGGTCTCCCGGTACGGTTCGGGGTTTCCATATGAACACACTATATAATTCTTTGATATTTATCCTGCGAATATGTTCGATCTAATCGTCATATGATATTCTACGCTTCGCGGGAACAGCAAGAACAAAATTTTTTGACGACGATCTAGTATTATTTATCGAAACCGATGTATTACGACAAACAGGTACGTTTCGGTGATTACATATGACTATTCAAAGCTTTCGAAATTCCTTCTGTAAACAAATAGTCTCGTTCCGTTGGACCTGTATTATTCCACGCATCGAGAGGATCAGTAGGAACACGATTTTTTAATGTAAAACGACGATGTTTTTTATGCTCCTCGAAGTATTACAGTATGCCGGTACGGATCGCTGAATACATGTGACAAATCAATTTATTCGAGATTCACCCTTTCAAAACAATAAATTTTCTTACATTATTTTACGCGCCGTGGAGATAATAATGAACACGATTAATCAATTGTAACGACTACGTAATACTATTTATCCAACCTAAACCTATATGGTCCCCCCGTACGGTTCGGGCGTTACTCATGCCCCATCACAGTTTTCAACATTTATTCTGACAACATATTATCACGTTCTGATTGTCTCATACTATTCTACGCAAGGGTGCCACGAGGAACACCATTTTCTAATGTATATCGTTGATATATCATTATATATCGACACCGATATTATCACAATTTCGTCGGGTTTTCTACTCACGTTCTGATTGTCTCATACTATTCTACGCAAGGGTGCCACGAGGAACACCATTTTCTAATGTATATCGTTGATATATCATTATATATCGACACCGATATTATCACAATTTCGTCGGGTTTTCTACGAAATATCTGTGAAATAAATATGTTTTGTAACCTAAACCTAACCGAAACCTTCAACGAAAGAAATGTATGTTACAAGAATACAAAACTGGGAAATTCAATTGTTGAAGCTGTTTCTCCATTAAATCCACGATATAATCAACAAAACAGATATTTTGTTGTATTTTCAACAAATAAACCTTCAACGAAAGAAATGTATGTTACAAGAATACAAAACTGGGAAATTCAATTGTTGAAGCTGTTTCTCCATTAAATCCACGATATAATCAACAAAACAGATATTTTGTTGTATTTTCAACAAAGAATATGAATGTTTCACGAAAATACTAACGAAACAGTGAAATTCAATTGTTGAAACTGTTTCTCCATTAAATCCATGACATAATCAAGAAATCACATATTTTCTTGTATTTTCAACGAAAAATATGAATGTTTCACGAAAATACTAACGAAACAATGAAATTCACTGCGATTCACTGTCACGGATTTTCATTGAGATACACGAAATATAAGAAATCAGTGACTTTTCTCGATTTTTTTTAAAATAAAGACAGAACAATTTAGACAAAACAGAGATATTCATAGTTTTTATCACTGCTTCGCAGCGAAAACTACGAAAAGTCTTTAATATTAGCAAATTATGTCGAACTTACATAAGAAAATATACATGTTGCACGAAAACATCATCGAAATATAGATTTTCAAGCTAGCACCAGATTAATACGTTAAATTTCTATGTTTCTTCGGAATTATCGTAAAATATTAGAATTTTTTTGTTGTAAATTCGACAAAACTTCCTGATTTGAAAACATCATCGAAATATAGATTTTCAAGCTAGCACCAGATTAATACGTTAAATTTCTATGTTTCTTCGGAATTATCGTAAAATATTAGAATTTTTTTGTTGTAAATTCGACAAAACTTCCTGATTTCTAGGATATTTTGCAGATTTCCGCCGTCAGATCTACGAAATATCATAGGAATTAGGAAGTTTTAACGAATTTACAACAAGAATTTCTAATATTTCACGAAAATACATAAGAAACATAGAATTTCAACTCTAGGATATTTTGCAGATTTCCGCCGTCAGATCTACGAAATATCATAGGAATTAGGAAGTTTTAACGAATTTACAACAAGAATTTCTAATATTTCACGAAAATACATAAGAAACATAGAATTTCAACGTATCATCAGACTTTCATCATGAAATCTCAGAAATCAGCAAGTTTTGTAAAATATTCATCGAAAAATACGAATATTTCGAAAAAAATACGAAAAAAACATAATTCAACATATTCTCACCGTATCGTCGTGAAATTTACGGAAAATCATTGAAATAAGGAAATTCAGCAAGTTTTGTAAAATATTCATCGAAAAATACGAATATTTCGAAAAAAATACGAAAAAAACATAATTCAACATATTCTCACCGTATCGTCGTGAAATTTACGGAAAATCATTGAAATAAGGAAATGTTGTCGAATTTACAACGAATAATACCAATTTTTCAGGAATACATATTAGAAAGCGAGAAACTTACGGTATTGACATTCTTTCTCCGTGTAAAATACGAAACATATAAGAAATCAGCACGTTTTCTGGAATTTACAAGTAAATACGAATAATACCAATTTTTCAGGAATACATATTAGAAAGCGAGAAACTTACGGTATTGACATTCTTTCTCCGTGTAAAATACGAAACATATAAGAAATCAGCACGTTTTCTGGAATTTACAAGTAAAAATACGAATATTACACGAAATTATAAACGAAATAGAGAAACTCAACGCACTGCTATCACTCATTCGCTTTAAAATCCACTAAATATCTATGGTCAGAGCTAGTTTTGCAGAACTTGCAACGAATGTTACAAGGAAATATCACCGAAATGGAGAAATTATATGTATTGTCGCTGTTTCTTCGCGAAATCCTCGATATATCTAAGTAAAAAGCAAGTTTCGTCGAATTCACAACGATAAATACGAATATCTCACGAAAATATTGTCAGAAAAGAGAGAAACAACGTATTATCGCTTATTCGTTTTGAACTTCATGAAACATCTACGATAAAAGCTAGTTTGCAGAACCTGCAACGAAACCGAGAAATTAAACGATATATTTAAGAAATCAGCAATTTCTGTCGTATTTACTGATGACAATGCTGATACTTTACGAACATACTGAAACATCTACGATAAAAGCTAGTTTGCAGAACCTGCAACGAAACCGAGAAATTAAACGATATATTTAAGAAATCAGCAATTTCTGTCGTATTTACTGATGACAATGCTGATACTTTACGAACATACCGACGAGAGAGTAAAACATTGTACTATCGCATTTGAGTCTTGAAATCTACGAGGTATCTAAAAATCAGAACGGTTTGTCGGACAAACAACGAAATATAAGTATGCTATTGGAAGCTATTGGAAGACACCGTCGGAAGAGAGAAATTCAAATTATTTTTACTGCTTCGCATTGAAATCTACAAAACATTAGTAAAGTCAGAAACTTTAATGGAATTTACAACGAAAAATATATACATTCAGCGATAATATTGTCAAAAGAATGAAATTCAAACTATTATCACTTTCTCGTCTTCTAATATAAAAAATATCTATAAAACAGTAAGTCAGAAACTTTAATGGAATTTACAACGAAAAATATATACATTCAGCGATAATATTGTCAAAAGAATGAAATTCAAACTATTATCACTTTCTCGTCTTCTAATATAAAAAATATCTATAAAACAGTTTCGACAAGTTTTGTCGAAATTACAAAGAAAAATACAAAAGTTCCGTAGAAACATCTTCGAAATAAATAATTTTTACTCATTTTCACTATTTCGTAGTGAAATCAACAAAATGACAAGATAGCAAGGATTGTTGAACTTCCAACAAAAAATACGAACGTTACAAGAAAATATCGTCGAAATAGAGAAATTCAAAGAATTGTCACACTTTTCACAAGAAATTTGCTATATATCAATGGAATCAGAAAGTTTGTCGAAACTTAAGTCTGTCGAACTTACAGGGAAAAACAGGTATATTTCACGAAAACATCGACGAAACAAAGAAATTTAAAGTATTATCTACATTTCGTTCTGAATTTCACGAAATATTTACAAAGTGACCAGGTTTTTGTCGAACTTATAACACAAAATATGTAAGCTACAAGGAAACACCGTTAGAAGTGCGATATTCATTGTTTTTGTCACTACTTATAACACAAAATATGTAAGCTACAAGGAAACACCGTTAGAAGTGCGATATTCATTGTTTTTGTCACAGTTTCGCGTGAAATTTACGAAATATCAATGAACAGCAAGTTTTGCAGAATTTACAATGAAACAGACGAATATTTCACGGAAATTGTGGCAGAACAGAGGAATTAAACATATGATAGCTGTTCCGCCATGAAATCTACAGAATATCCGAGAAATCTGCAACTTTTGTCGAATTTACAACGAACAATACGAATATTATACGGGAATGTCGATGAAACAGAGTAATACACCGAATTAACGGAAACTACGAAATTGCCATGAAATCTACAGAATATCCGAGAAATCTGCAACTTTTGTCGAATTTACAACGAACAATACGAATATTATACGGGAATGTCGATGAAACAGAGTAATACACCGAATTAACGGAAACTACGAAATATCTATGAAATTAGCTGGTTTTGTCTAACATAAAACGAAAAATACGAATGTTTTACAATGACATTGTCGAAATGGAGAAAATCAACGTATTATCTCTTTTGTAGATAAATCTAAAATATGTCTAGGACAATAGAAAGTTTTTTTTCGAATTTACAAAGAGAAACAGGAATAATTCACGAAAATATCGACAAAACAGAGAAAGTCACAGTATTATCACTGTTTCGTCGTGAAATATACGAAATATATGTAAAATGAAGTATTTGCATGGAAGTTTCATAAAAAAATTAGAATATTTCATGATAACACCGTCGAAACAAAGAAATCCACTGTATTTTCCTTCTTTCGTCGTAATTTCTACGAAATATCTAGGTAGTCGGTAAGTTTTGTCGAATTTACAACGAAAAAACGAATAGTTGACGAGAACGTCTTCGATATAAGGTAATTCAGCGCATTGTCTCTGTTTTGAAGTGAAGACTATGAATTATCTGAGAAATCATTAAGTTTTGTCGGTTTTGCAGCGAAAATTGTTACTAATTAGTACTAATTTCATAGATACTTGTTATCGTGACTAAACAGTGTTAATGCCTTAAATTTTTCTGATTCTAAAATGATTTCGTGAAATATTTGTATTTTCCGTTGTAAACTCGGCAAAAATTTACAATTTCACAGAATATCGTAGATTTTGCAAATAAAAAGTTATAATAAGTTGAATTATACTGTTTCGACATTATTTTTGTGATATATTCGTATTTTTCGTTTAGAATTTTTATTTTTCGTTGTTAATTCGACAAAATTTGCTAATTCCACATATGTTTCGTAGTGTTCATGACGAAAGAGTATTAAAGCTTTCTGTTTCTGATTAGAAGATATTTTCCTGAAATGTTCGTATATTTCATTTTAAATTCACAAAGAATTCTATTTTCGCAGATATTTATTAGATATCACAGATAAACTGTTATAACTCTTTGAAATACTCTGTTTTGAATAAGTTTTCATATTTATATTCGTATTTTACGTATTATACATTCGACAAAATGTGCTAATTTCAAATATATTGAATAGTTTTCACGAGGAAACGTTGATAACACTGAAATTCTTTATTTCATCGATTTTTCGCAATTAATTCTAATTTCGCATTGTAAATTCGACAAAACTTGACAATTTCACAGAATCAGTAATAATACGATGAATTTCTCCCTTTCTGAGATGATGTCACGAAACATTCGTTTTTTTCTTCGTAAACTTTCAAAAATTGCTAATTTGAGTGACATTTCGTTGATGACGAAACAGTGACAATAGGTTGAATATCACTGTTTCGACGATATTGTAGTGAAATAGTCGTAATTTTCGTTTTAATACTACAACTCTTGCTAATTTCACACGTATTTCTTTGATTTCACAACGAAATAGTCGTAAAACATTGAAATACGTGACTTCATTATTATTTCGTGAAATATTCGTATTTTCCGTTGTAAATTCGAAAAAAATGCTAATTTCAGAATTATTTTGTGGATTTCTCAACGATGTAGCAATAATTCGTCGTAAATCTATATTTGATCGATGTTTTCAGGAGATATATGTATATTTCATTTTAAATTCTCCAGTTACACAGATATTTTGTTGATTTCAGAAATGAATTGTGATAATTCGATGAATTTCTCTGTTTCAAACACGTTTTCGTGAAATATTCGTAATATTTGTAAACAAAACCTGCTTATTATCTTGATATTAAATGGATTCCACGAAACAGTGACAATATCCTAAAATTCTTTGTTTCGTTTATGTTTTCTTGAGATATTCGTATTTTTCGATCAAAATTCGAAAAAACCTGCCAATTAATAAGATATTTTATAGATTTTACGACGAAAGAGTGATAGTACTTTTAATTACCATGTTTCAACGTTTTTGTTAATTATATTTACAATTTTCGTTGGAATGATCAAAATTCGAAAAAACCTGCCAATTAATAAGATATTTTATAGATTTTACGACGAAAGAGTGATAGTACTTTTAATTACCATGTTTCAACGTTTTTGTTAATTATATTTACAATTTTCGTTGGAAGTATGACAAAACATTTTGATCTCATAGATATTTCTTTGATTTCAAGGCGGGACAGAGATAATACGTAGAATTATTAAGTGATATTTCCGTGAAATAAACGCATTTTCCTTGTAAATACAAAAAACTTGTTATGACAAAACATTTTGATCTCATAGATATTTCTTTGATTTCAAGGCGGGACAGAGATAATACGTAGAATTATTAAGTGATATTTCCGTGAAATAAACGCATTTTCCTTGTAAATACAAAAAACTTGCTAATTTTGGTTATATTTTATAGATTTTACGAAGTTAGAGTGATTGTACAAGAATTTCTCTCTTTCAACGATGTTGTAGTGGAAGATTCGTAATTTTCGATGTAAATTCGAAAACAATAATTTCAATGATATTTCTTAGATTTCACGACGAAACAGTGTTAATTTGTATAATGATACACTGTTACTTGAAATATTCTTTTTTTTTTTTGGAAGATTCGTAATTTTCGATGTAAATTCGAAAACAATAATTTCAATGATATTTCTTAGATTTCACGACGAAACAGTGTTAATTTGTATAATGATACACTGTTACTTGAAATATTCTTTTTTTTTTGTTATCAATTCGACAATAATATTTAATTTCATGGGTACTATGTAGATTTCAAGACGAAACTGCATATTGGTCTGATATTCATATTACTGTTATAATGGCAGAATGAATGTTGGCTGATACGAAACTGCATATTGGTCTGATATTCATATTACTGTTATAATGGCAGAATGAATGTTGGCTGAGTGGCAGAAAATTTTGATGCGTATTTGTACTGCGTATTATTTCAGGCTCGGTATGTTATATTAAATGACATTTATGTACAATAAACTGGTGAACGTAGTGATCCCCGTCTCGTACATTACCATATGACCATCGTATGAGGAATACGACATATTGACAGAATAAATGTTGAAAATGCAGAATGTTCATATGAGTACATCTTCATAACGGAAATCCGTATTACTCTTCGCTCGCTTTAATTTAAGATGACATTTATGTATATTAAAATTTTGATCATAGTGTTTCCCGCGTTGTGTCTTACAATACAGATATTCACAACAATATGATATATTAATAGCAAGAATGTCGGAAATTTTGATGTTTCTTATGCAAACCACATACCAAGTACCCGAACTCTGTATTATTTCAGACTAGATAAATAACATTTGATGATATCTGTGTTCAAAAAATGTTCACGCTCTTTTAGTGGGCAGACCAAATTCTTCCACATTCATTCTCTCGATATATCATATCCATTTTAAGGTCTTATACTATTTTACGCATCACAGGGATCACGAATACCGTATTTTGTTATTACATAACGATGGTCTGGTACTATTCAGCGACACCGAAGTATTATGGACTTCCGGTACGGTTCTGGGCTTACATATGACAATTCAAAACATTCGATATTCATTCTTTCAACATATTAAATAGATCTGATGGTCTTATAACATTCTACGCATTACGGCGGTCACAATATCTTAAACTATACCGAAGATCTAATATTATGTTTCGACCCTGAAATTTTAAGGTTCTGCAGTACGGTGAGGAGCTTGCATATGACAGTTCAAAATTTTCAACATTGATTCAATCAATACACTTCCTAGATCTAATGGTCTTGGAGTATTCGACGCATCGCTTGGATGACAATGAACACAATTTTTTAATATATGACGACGATGTATTATTATTTATGCACAGCGGAATGTTAACAAAATCCGGATAAGTTCGGAGCTTACATATGACCATTAAAAACATTCGACATTCGTTGTTAGATTATATTATCTCGATTTGATATATGACGACGATGTATTATTATTTATGCACAGCGGAATGTTAACAAAATCCGGATAAGTTCGGAGCTTACATATGACCATTAAAAACATTCGACATTCGTTGTTAGATTATATTATCTCGATTTGACTTTATTATACTACGCATCCCGGGAAACACAATGGACACAATTCTGTAATTTATATTCATATATACGATATAATATTATATATCGAACCGAAATTTTACGATACTTTGGTACGTATCGAGGCTTACATATGGAAATTCAATATCTTCGACGTTCATTCTCTCAACATATTAAATGAGTCTGACGGTCTTATATTATTATACGCTGTTTATTATTTATAAGAATCTAATATTATTTATCAAGGCCGAAATGCTATATATGGAAATTCAATATCTTCGACGTTCATTCTCTCAACATATTAAATGAGTCTGACGGTCTTATATTATTATACGCTGTTTATTATTTATAAGAATCTAATATTATTTATCAAGGCCGAAATGCTATCGTCCACATGTGAAGTTCGGAGCTTACAAATGAACGTTCATAATTTTCGACATTCAATGTGTCAATATATTATCTCGGTCTGATGTTTTTATACCATTCTATCCATCGTGGAGATCACAATGAGCACAATTTTTCTCACACAACGTCCATAAAATACTATTTATTGAACACGGAAAGTTTCGCTCCGGCAATATAAGGGGAAGAATACAAGTGTCAAAAGTTTCGTACAAACGGTATTCCGTAGTATTTGACAAATAATATTAATTAATCAAGGTTGACAAATAATATTAATTGATATGTGTATAAATACCATAAATTTTGTTTATAAAGTTCCCGCGTTGCGTAGAATAATATAAATCCATGAAATCGAAATGATATATTGACAGAATGAATGTCAAACGTTTGAATGCACATACATAAACCACTTACCGCACCGGTGTTCCATAATATAAGTATAGTAATATAAGTTCAATGAATAATTTTGGATGAAATTTATGTACCTAAAAAATGATTATTGTGAACTCCGC
>NIPQ01038830.1:0-11283 GCA_002806875.1 Lepidotrigona ventralis hoosana | reverse complement strand
CAATACCGTGGACTATTTTGTTAAAGGAACCGGGCCATTGACTGTGCCTGGAGGAGCTGAGTGTCTCGCGTTTATCGATACGAAACAGGATTACCCGGAGGCTTCGTCGAAGAAGTTTCAAGTGAATAATAGCAACTTTCGTAACAAGAAACGCTTGAAAAGATATAATATAAACAAGAGAGGTAAATCCCGTCTTCGAAGCTATCAAATTCACTGATAGATTGCGGATTTTTATGCAGATTCGTATTTCGACGATTTTGCTCGAATGATTTGATGTTGAAGTATTTCGTTAATTTTTGATACGCAAAAGTACAGATCAGAGTAACACTCCTACGCATATTATGTTGCTCACAATAATTATTACAAGAGGACGTACAATCTATCTTTCTGGAAAGTACGCGATATATTATGAAAAGTATACTGTAAGCAATTCTGCACTTTCGACTTCCTGAAAACGCACAAAGATCTGCAGTCTACGCATCAGACTTCGTCCGACTCTTCGTACAAGATATTCTTACTAGTTTCAGCCTCTTTTCAACCTCCAAACGTAACATCCATCAACGTGAATTCGAATTACTTGAAGAATTACCCAGGCTCGGTTACTCGGGGGGAAACGAAAAGGGCGGAAGTGCCGGACATCGAACTAGTTTTAGGTATAAGTGCTCTGACAGGAGATACGTCTGGCAGTTACAGAGGGCTTCTCGGTTTGACGGACGAATTTTACAAAGAAGTGTTCACCGGTTACGAAGGTTTCGACGCCTTCACCATTGTCCCGGTACTGTTGCAGCCGAAGAGCAGAGGAAGAGTTACCTTGAGGAGCTGTGATCCACTCGATCGACCTATTTTCGAGATAAATTACTACGATCACGAGGACGACCTCGCAACTATGATCCGAGGCATCAAAAAGGTCGCGGTGATAATGTTTATCTTAATCTCGTCATCGTCCGCCTCTTGACTGGGTGAAATTCCACATCGAGAGAACAACGTTGGACTGTAGATGCAACATAATAACCAAGATCTTGAAGAGTTGCAAGACTTGCAAAATTTTCGAGGTCTCTAAGATCTCCGGACGTTTGCAAAATTGCCAACACTATCAAGATTTCAGACAGCCTTGAAGACTTTTCAAAATTTCTAACACCTTCAATATTCCCGGCGCTTTCAAGACTTTAGAACTTTCAAAATTTCCAAGACATTCAGACGATCGATTTGAATCTCTACAGTCTTAAAAATGTCATTTTCACTCGATACATAGTCATTTCAAAATAGATAGGGAAATATTCCCCGGTTAAGAGGTTCAAAGTTATCAGTTTTTATTTATACACGACTTTTACTGGCTTCTTCAGGCTGTGAAAGTTGCGTCGACGAAAGCCTTCAAACGTTTCAACGCGACGTTACTGCCGGTCGGGTTCCCAGGATGCAAACACATCTCGTTTGATTCTAATCCGTACTGGGCTTGCGTTGCGAGGCACGTGAGCACGACCCTGGGTCACTTCGTAGGAACGTGCAAGATGGCCCCGAGGAGGAACTCAGGTGTGGTTGACCATAGGTTACGGGTGCACGGGATCAACGGTCTGAGAGTTGTGGATGTCAGTATAATCCCAACTATAATAGCAGGCCATACGAACGCGCCCGCTTATATGATCGCTGAAAAGGCCGCGGACATGATAAAGGAAGACTGGAAAATGGCAAATTCTCCGCGCAGAACGTCGTTTAACACGTTCAATCCGCTAGCGTGATCCTCTAGTGGATTTTATTGTTACTTGTCATTATTATTATTATTACACAACTGTCGGATTAAGAAGCACAGATTGCTGATTTGATGTTGACTGAAATTTCTTTCTATGTTTCCTTCACTTTAGTCAGACTTCTTGGAGGCTTTCTGGTTTTGTATTGTAAATAATCTTTCTTTGATTCAGAGGAATCCGCTGTAGCGAAATTTTCGATCGTAAATTGTTCGAGAGATCAAAATCGTCGTCGTTCAAAGCAGTCACACTGACGATTAAATGAATCGAGAATTTTGTAGAATTTTTGAAAAATTTTCACCTCGCTGTTTTATTTATGCAGTCGCAGAACCATTCGTATCATCTTCTTGCAATTGCCAACTTTGTACGATGTTAATTTCGAAACTCGTCATCGATGAAAAAGTTAATTAAACCTTTTTGCATATTTCAACGTACATCATCATTGAAAAGAATTTTCAAATTTGTATCGTGAAAGCGAAATATTTCTGACTTTCTGCATGTTTCAAAAAAGGATCAGAAAAAGGATTGCGTATGGTCGAAATAATTTCAACTATCAGTTGATATTCATGATGAAATGAATATAAAATGAAATTACTGACAAATCTGGTATGACCATTTAATAATAATGGTAATAGAGATTGAACGTGTTACTCGAGCATTGGAAAATGTAAACGCAACAAACTAAAGGCCAAAGATCAACGTATATATTTCCATATAAATTATCTCTCGTTGCTATGCGCTCTAGTGCAACATTATTATGAAAGCAACTGTACGATCTTTGCATGATATTATTTGCATTGATTCTTGGACAACAGAGGCTGAGTCAGTTTTTAACAGTGCAATATATTTAACGTTGAAATGAAAATACATGGATGATTCCATTTCTTAATTAAATTTACATGTCCATACAGAGATAACAAATTCTTTTCAATCGACTTTATCGTCGTAAAATGGAATGATTCAGTTTCCGTTGACCAACAAGTGTTTGATACACGTTCAACAGTGATTAACATTCTGTGATATAAATAAATACGAACCGGCTGGAGAAAATGGATTTATCTTTGGTAGCGATATGTTCGTCTCTATCTACACGAATGCAGCGTATTTACAATGAGAGGGGGAACGTAATTAATAAATATATGTTGTACAATTGTGAAGTTACGAACGACTGTCCTGTCTCTTGAATCGTTGCTCAATGCTCACAAGATTGAAAAACTGGCAAAGAATAGAAGAGCTAGACCTTGAAGAAGCCAAGGTGCTGCAGCTGTCGCGGCTCCTGGAAATGAATGAAATTCATTTACTGCGTGATCCAACCATTGTTTCACGAAGAAATTTCACAACGAAGAACGAAGGTACTCCATTTTACCATTGTCGCTGTATCGGATGCAATCGTACAATTCCTCCGTCATAATGTAGGCATTGGCGCAAGTGCAGAAGCCTGTAAAATCGAAGGAAATCCCCTTAGAAACGATACGATACGTGCTTCTCTATCTAACTTTTTAACTCTCGTTAAAAATCGTGCGCATACCGTTTATACAGTCGACGTTCATCACGTCGGTGGAGTTGGAATTCCTGTACGTTTCGGTGATACACTCTCTGTGAGTTTGACATCTTTCGTTCAAGACTGAAACGGCGATTCACACGGCGGTGGAATTAGTTTTCGATTAGGCGTGAAGCGCGAAGGATAACGGTACTCACATCTATCTCGGAGACATATGGAGCCGCGTTGATGGTAGTTCTCGATACAGCTGCATTTGCCACTGGGCCCGCACTCGGTCTCCAGCTGAAACAACTGGCACTGAGAGTCCTCTTGACACGGCTCGCCCACGGAATTGCTAACTTTCAGACATCGTTTGCCGTCGCTCGACAACACGTGATCCACTTTGCACGAACAGTTGCCGACGCACCTCGAGTTCTCCGTGACGCACTCGTAATCGTTGCTGCACTTGTCGCCTAGCTCTGCCGAGAACACGTGTAAATCGCAATTCGATTCTGGTCAAACACGACGATCGTGTAAAGAGTAGACATTCATCCACGTAGGTGTATAAACTGGCGTGGAATTTCTCTGAATAGTTTATACAATGGGATAGAAGTTTTCCGCTTTTTTCTAGAATCTCGTTGTTTAAAGGATCATTTAATCGGGCTAATTGGTTGAAATTTATAGTCGAGATAAATCAAGTCCGTATGAACATGAGACGCTTACCAAGACTTGGAATGCAACCATCGTTGCGTGGATTCGGATGATACTTCAAGGTGCACGCACAGAATCCTGTCACGCAGTAACTGTCCTTGATGTAGCAGTTCCGGTGCGTTTGACAAGGAAGTCCCAGTCCTGAGGAAGAATCGATGATGATTACCGTTTCTAAACTGCAGACTGCAGCTTGTTCAAAGAGGCTGAATTTAGAAAGTATTTACATACGTGTTGTACATTTTTTTAATGTTCCTAATCCTAATTTTTAATGCTCGGACTAGAGAATGAAATTCCAAATTTTATTTCTTAATATTGGGACTCGCAATTCTATTTATTAATGAATTAAATCAGGAAAACTGCGAAAGGATAAGAGGACTGAATTCTATTTTTCAATACTAGAAACCACTAGAGAAGGCAAAATCCGCTTCGTATCTTTCAGCTAGATGTCACAATTTTACAAAGTCTTATGAATTTTTTAACAACGAAACTATGCAGGAAACTCCAAATTCTGCACTGTAATATTGAGAGGAAAGAAAATTCCAAAGAGTCGCTTGACAATTTTCCGTCGTCGTTGAAACGACGAGTAATTTCTGGACAGTTGGATGCGAAGGTGACAAAATTGTTGCAATATAGCTACCTCGTTATAGACGAAGAAAGAAGCGTTTCCTCTGCAGGAAGCGGGAGTACACTCACCTACAGACTTGTAACACCTTCCTTCCTCGTAGTGAGAACCGTCGGAGCATTGGCAGATACTTTGTCGGCACTCCGAGTAAGGGGCGAAGGTCACGTGACACTGAATGTCCTCCTCGCAGGGGTCTCCGATGGCATTCGCCACTGCGAACAAATTCCCCCCCGCGAATCAATCACTCGTGAATCACCGGTGAATTTTCCGCGATCTTCAAGCCAGTGGGTTGGCCTTCGCGTGGGAAAGACGAGGAAAATATAGTTCGGTTTCGTCGGACCGGCAAGCACGATGAACGCGACACGCTCTAGAAGACGGGGGACCGTGAGAAAGGGACGGCTGGAATACGAACGAAGGAAGATGTTGGCGGAATCACGTTTACCGAGGTCGGCGACACCGATACTCCCGACTTGACGACAAGAACGTCGATTAATCAGAAATTTTTATTCGAAGCGATCGGCTCGGTTGTTTTCGTGTCATTCGATTTCATTAACTGCTTCCGGCTAGAATGCGAAAGCGTGCAATAAATTAATTGCATAATCAATCTAATCGAAGCGTCCTTTTTTATTATTTTTATTATATATGATTATTTATTTATTTATTTTTTCGTATTTTTATGATTTTTAACTTCTATGGACAGAAGTAGTTTGACAGGTTTCTGTTTATCTTACATTTTCCTCGTTATGTTGATGAGAGTATAAAGTTCATGACAACTTGGAAAACTTACCTCTGAGGCATTCCACGTGTGTGCGATTTTTATACGCGATATAATTATCTTTGCACAGGCAGGTTTCCTGATTCCAACAGTAAGCATTCTTCATACAGTCGTCGTCGTATTGACACTTGGCCAACGTCTCTGAAAAATTCACCAGCACGTTACGTTTCCCCTATTTACATCCAAAGAATCTGATCTGATCTCTTCTACGACGTTTCACAATCATCGTGCTTTCGTTTTGCATATCGCAAAATGAAATTTCCTCTAAGCGTTCCTGTTCTTCTAAAAGAAATTTCAAAAGTCGCAGTTGAAACAGGGACATGCTTCGTCCGATCGAAAAGAAAACCTCTGTCTTACTAAGAAAAGTGTCGTCCACTTGCGAACATTCGAGTTAGATCATCGTCAGATTAAGTTGCATATTAGTCGGAGAATGAAAATGCAATGATGGAATTTCCTATAAGCGTTAAATGTTGTTGACATGCGTCAGACTTAAATTTATAGGAAATCACCAACCGTGCGTACAGACTGTTGGGCATTCTCACTCTTCTCTTCTTACCAAGTTTTTCTAACTACGCGCGTGAAAAACAGAACTGACGAAATTTCTACGCTAGCTGAAGCATGCCGAAGCATTGCTGCATCGTACGAACGAACAACAGTGTTGTTCAACAGTGCTTTCGAAGGCTATAGTTGGGGATTTGCGAAGGTTGAGGGTCGCGAGCGCGGTGGGTCTAGGGTCGCGTATACATACGGGATGGCGGTGTTCGGTCGCTGCATCGCGGCGGTTGTTGTTGGTCGACGTAGGAAATGGTCGCGCAGACGGTGACAGGCACGAGGACGAGCAGCCTCGAGATCCCGACCACCGTCCCGATCGTTGTCATTCTCGTACCGCCGTTGGAACGTCCTCTTCCTCTCCGTGTCGTTTCATCAGTCCGGATCGAGTGGTCGTCATTCCCGATGATCTCGAGAAAGATCTGCTCCCCCGTTTCTCCCGCGCTAATCACAGCCTCTGCTCTGCCAGTCTCTCTCTCTCGGTTTCTTCTCACTGTGTCTTCTCTTCTTCTGCGTGTTTCTCACTCGGCTTTCGCGTTACGCAACAACAACAACCTCTGCTGCTCTATCGGCACGCCTCACGTTAGATTCGATGACGGCATCGTTTCTAGGTCGTGTACAGGCTTGTTCGTCTGTCGTGACTCGTTTCGTCTGTCGTGATTATCACCAAACTGAGATCGTTCCTGGCCGCGCGTGCTCGATCGTGAGGATCTTCCCGCCGGATCGGAATTTTCAAACAGCGACCGAAAATTTCATTTCGTTCCGAAAATCGTTGCAATTAGTTTCGCCAGTATAACGTGTCAATCTTTGTCAAAGGCGACTAATAATAAAGTATCTGCGTGACATAATGAAGTAAAGAAAAAAAAANAAAAAAAAAAAAAAAAAAAAAAAAAAGACAAGTAACAGCATATCTGTGCGAAATACAATGAAGTAGAATTTTAATGTGTACACAAAAGTTGTATGTATTGTGTACGTATTGTGTAGTTTCATTCTTAAAATAAGTGATTTTCGAAACATCTGAAGACTGTAGAGACTTTTTTGCTATCCCTATTAACGTGTATGATGTTCTAATCATTATTACCAATTACTTGCTAATGCTGCTAACAAAAGTTGGCAATGATCCGTGATTAATTTGAACAACAATATGAATTCTTACACTACAGTAATTTTTCTTTTTAATTTGGATCAGACGGGACGATTATGGTTGAAATTTGATTTACGTTTGGTGCAGTTTTGGTACGTCCTTTCTAACGCCGTTTTAGAAAAGCGTCTAACTCGCGTTTGGCGAATCGACAACCGAAAGCAATCCGCGTTGCCATTGTTACAGGGAGCAAGCGGGTCACGTTTTACCAATTTGCGAGCGAAATTTAGTCAGACGTGTCTCGAAACGTTGCCGATCGTGTTTTGTAACTCGATTAAACGGCGTGAACGTTCCCTTTCAATTCGATCGTCGATGTCCATGCATCATCGTGTCGGCGAACAATCGATCTAATCCGAGAAATCTTCTCGCAAATTATCGCGACGATGTTTCGTCGCGGCTGCGTAACAGGTTGCACTGTGTACCACCGACGTGACAAATCGACGATGATTCAACTGCGAAACCATGCGATCGTGGTCAAGTTCGCTCGCGCACAATGTTTGCATAATAGTACAAGGTTCTCTTTACTTTGTCAAAGTATTTAGTTTGATTCGAATGAGTGAAAAAAAAAAAAGAAAACATTCTGCGAACTGTGTCTCTCGTGCAATTTGAAGCGAGTAGGTCCCTTAATAATTACGATGATGTCTTTCACTCGCTTTGAACTCGAACGTGGTCGATCGATGGTCGAGTTTCGCGTGTTCTGCTTCCAGCATAGTTTCGGCCTATTACACAACCAGACTCGAGGTACATCGAAACACAGAAGCCATTGTTAGGTATCGTGCCTTATTCTTTTCCATCGTTGTCACGTAGCGATTCGTTCGTCGGACGATCGCCAGAAACTTTTGTTCGATTTCTGGGGCAATGATTTATGAGAAGGGTCATTTATACGTGTATGTGTTTTAGCGACTTTGTGTCGTGCTATTTTTATCGTTGATTCATTCTTTGCCGTGCCTGTAGTTGTATTTCATAGTCGTGAGTAAAACTGTGTATTTATTTACGATTACGCGAATGGAGATAACGTGATTGCTAGCTACACTGCGGATTTTGTGGGGAAAAAATGCGTGAAAATGTATAAAATGTTTCCAATTGGTACGCGTTGTAATTTTGTAAAGAAAAATTACATTTATCAATATTATTTATAATATATATATATATATATATATATATATATATATATGATGTTAATAAAAAGTTGTTATTAATTCTCATATGTACCTGTATACATGTGAATCCGAGATATGTGTAAATAATCCGAGATTAGTATCTTAAAATAATTAGTTAAAACGTAACAAATTAAGGATGAATATCTTTTGATACATTGTAACACGTGTCCCCCCTCCCCCGTTTAAATTAAATTTGGTAATAAGACTTTTTATAATTTCAATTTTAATTCGTCTGTCGGCGAATTTAATTATTCTTCGTTCAGACGACTTTCCACCTGAATTCCATTGCCTTAATCTGAAATTTATCTTGCATAAATATCCGCATTGTATTCATAACGCGTCTCTGTTGTTCGTACATATGAAAATTAGTCGCGATTCCGTCTCTCTCCGCGTGGGGGTTCCCCGAGGAGCCGCGTGTATAGACAGATTTCGTCACGAGTTTGGGAGGGTTAAAACGCTGGCATTGTTTTCCAGGTCGCCGTGTGACTTCGTAATAGGGTTTCACGTAATAGCTAGCATGAGCTTTGTTTCGAGTCGTACGCGCGCAAAATCCGGCACGTAGAACAGAGCGTCAGACCGAAATATCAGACGACGAGAGGGAACGATCTCTCTCTCCCTTGTTCTTTAATTATGTGCGGTTCCAAGCCCAAGGCTTTGGTTCGCTTAACTGTGAGAACCAACAGCGTAGATCCGGCCTCTCCGGCTGTGTTTCCCCACGAAACCCGAAGAAAGGATCACTCGGTCATGAAGGAACGAAACCACGCGAGACTTTCCTTATAAATTCACCACGTCCCGGGGCATCTCGAGATCTTATCGAGTCAGAAGAAACCTTGGCCAGACCGTGCTCTAGACGGATTTTTCTTTCGACTTTCGAGTTACATTCGACGAGTTCATTAGCTGCGCTACACTGTTCTGTGCTTTCACAAAAATGTCATTGACATCGAGAGAGATCCTACCGACAACTAACGCGTACAGTTCCCGTCGGAAGAATTAAAACGAAAAGAATAGGGACTGAAAGAAAGATACACTGAAAGAAACGAGAATTTTAAAATCTTTGAAAATATTTCGTTTTAAATTTATGAGTGTGTTACAAATTGGTCGTTTGATCATTGCTTTAGTGTTAACGAGTCAATTTAATTCGAGGAATAGAATAGGACCTGAAAGATATACAGATCGGTGAGACAGATCGCTAAGGAATCTTCAAAATTCTTCTGCTCCGATTTGAAGAGCTCGCGTTGATGAGATGGTAGATAAGACAACAAGATTTTCTTTGTTTTTCTATTTCACGTACGATAATTGTCGCCTCTAGATTGAAGTTCAAACTCGAATGTGAATTTACATTAAAATTCGGGACAATTGTTTTCAAAAATTACGGTATGATACTCTCACGAGAGATCGATCGTGTTAATAGGATAGATAGAGGGTATTTCTATTTTTCCATTTTATGTATAATAACCGGTTTCAAATTCAAAACATACCGATTTAAAAGATCGTTCTCAGCTTGCGTTGCACGACAGAGAAAACAAATTTTTTTCCCCCCCGAAAAATCGGACAATCATCACTTCGAAATTCAAATTTCAACGAGGATTCAAATCCAAACTGCGATTTGAAAGAAATCGTTTTCAGCTTGCGTTGGCACGATGGAAAAGAATTTTCTCTTCGAAGAACTCAATTGCGTTAACAGACATAACCATCACTTCGTCGAAATTCAAGTTTCGAACTGTGCGAGCAAACAGATTGAAACCCCCCCTCCCTTTCGTTTGTGAAAAATTGGCAAAAACTCGTTCTCAAATTGCATTCGCGTCAGAGAACATCGCGGACGACGTAATTCGATCACATGTTTTCGCATGGGACGATGGAATTGTACGTGTCGCGGTTTCGAACGATGGTTTAGCGAAAAGCACACTCACGTCTGCTGAGTAGATGTTCATGCTGACCGTGCGCGGCGACGACTGCACTCCGTACGACGAAACAGAGGCCGATCGACAGCGCAAGACCTCCCATTGTGAGACGATTTACCAAGCCCGCCATCTTCCTCCTCGTTCAGCACGAGCTCGCCGCTTTTTCGCACGTTCCTCTTCCCTTTTTTCTTTTTTTTTTCTTTTTCTTTTTTTTTATTTTCTCCTCCTGTTCGTTCCTCGATCGGATCGGAGGAGGAACGCGACACCCTCTCGATATCGTTTCTACTCTCGATTTAACGAAGTTCCTCCTTCCTAAACTCCACGATTTTTCCTTTTATCTAATCGGCGCGCGCTGATAAGCCCGCGATGATGAATGCAACGAACGAAAGAGGGTATCATCATCCGCGTTGTCCGTGTTTGATCGCGCATCGTCGAATCGCGACACGGTATTATTACGTCGGACGTGTGTCATTGGAAGCTTAAGATTTCCGATTATGCCGACGGTTTCAAATATATGTGTGTATGTGTGCGTAGTCAGTAGTTACAGAAATCTGCAAATTTTAGATATTTAATTACACGCTTGATTGGTATCATTGCGATCGCAACAATTTTTGGAGTTAAGTTACTTTAGAATTTTAAAACTCTTGATTTAATTTTATATCTATATATATATTTAAATTTAGTTCTTATTTAATTTGTAATTACTGCGATTCAATTGAATTTCATTGCTAATCTTTATCAAGAAGAATGCAAAATACAAAATTAGAGTCAGATATCCTAAACTTCTAATTCTAAACTAATTATTGTACTTACGACTCAACGATACTACTTGCGGATTGAAACAGAAAAAGAAGAGTGTTGATAGGTATTTTATAGGTCTGCTACATTCTTTCGGTCATTCTCCATTAGTATCTTTTAAAAATTATAAATATCTCAAGTTCGAAGTATTAAAAAATTCTTCTCGGTGCAGTTAAGTTTTACTTAAATTAAATCTACTTGAGACAAATTTACATTTTATTTTCTAAAATGAGAATAACATTAAATTATAAAAATTTGAGGATTGTAATAGTATGCAGTACACTTCTGTGAGAGAAATGTATAGGTAAATAAATTGAAAACACAATATATATAATTATCGTATGTAAAACAAATAAAACTTGTTTTGATTATAATTAGATAACAAATAGATATTTAAAAGTGTG
>NIPQ01038781.1:0-11225 GCA_002806875.1 Lepidotrigona ventralis hoosana | reverse complement strand
TTTTGGTCAAAAAAATCATCTAATATTGTTCATCGACCCTGAAATATTATGGATCTCCTGTACGGTTCGGTCCTACACATTGCCATTCAAATATTCGAAGTTATTTCTGTCTGTATATCATATCGATCGGATGGCCTTATATTATTCTACGCATTGTCTCGGTCACTGTGAACACCTTCTTTTTGTATTTAAACATTTTGTAACATTATTTATTGATTGTGACATATTACGGTTCTCCGGTACGTTCCAAGGTATACATGCCACCATTCAAAATTTTCGACATTCATGCTGTCAATTCATCGATGGAATTGTATCATATTTTTGTACAAATAGCGGCTGTTACTACTAGCACCATATTTTTGTAAATAAATATCATCTAATATTACTTATCGGCACTGAAATATATCGATCGTCCTGTGCGCTTCTGAAGTACATTTGACCAATCAAAGCTTCCGACATTCATTCTGTCAATATGCTTGGTTTTCTTATATTATTATGCACATCCCTATCACAATGCACGCACTTTTTTGTACCTAAATGTCACTTTATATTTATTTTTTACCAACATTGAATTATTACGTTCATCCGTTACGGTTCCCATATAACATAATTTTCGACATTCATTCTGTCAGTATATCATTTCGACCTAATTGTCGTATATTATTATTCTACGCATCGCGCGTAACACAATGAAATCTATTTTAATATCATCTAAAATTATTTAACAACCATGAAATATTACGGTCTTCCGATACGGTTTGGGTCATGCATATGAGCATTCGAGATATTCGACATTCATTTTGTCAGTATGTCATTGCGATTCTATTGTCTGATAGTATTCTGCGCATCGTGGTGTCCACATGAAACCCCATCTTTTATTCGTAAATATCATCCGATTATTTATCGACCCTGTAATTGTGAGGTTCTCTGGCAAAGTTCGTGTCCTGCATATGACCATTCAAAATATTCAACATTCATTCTGTCAATGTATCATATCGATCTGATTGTCTTATATAATTCTATACTTCGCGGGAATCACGAATATCTCCATTGAAGATAAATATCATATATTATTGTTTTTGTTGGAATATTACTGTCCTCAATTACGGGTCGGTCTTTGTAAAAACATTCAAAACACTTGACATTCGTTCTATCAATATTTTATACCGATCTGATGGTCCTATATAATTCTACGCATCGCGGGGTTTACAATGATAAGCATTTTTTGGTACATAGATATCATATAATTATTTATCGACCCTGAAATGTTACGCTCCTCCTGTAAGTTTCGGAGCTTGCATATCACCATTCAGAATATTCGACATTCCTTCTCCGAATATATCGATCATAACGATCTGATTTTCTCATATTATTCTATGCCTTGCGGTGTTCACAATGAACAAGATTTTTTTGTACGTTAATATCATCTAATATTATTTATAGACATTGAAATATAGCTATCCTCCGGTAGGGTTCGTTGATTGCATACGAAGATTCAAAATTCCCACATTCATTCTGTCAATATATCATTCTGATTATCGTGTATTACTCAACTCATTGCGGATATAACACTGAATAAAATTCTTTAATCATATATATCATCTAATATTATTTGTAGTAACTGAAATCTTACGGTACGCCATTATTGTTCGGGGCTTACATATGATCGTTCAAAATTTTCGACATTCGTTCCGTCAATATATCATATTTTTCTGATGGTCTTATATTGTTCTACGCATCGCGGGCATCTCATTGAACTAAAACTTTTTGTACATAAATACCATCTAACATTATTTATAGACCCTGAAATATCAGGGTCCTCCGGTACTCTTCGGTGCATACGACTATACAAAATTTTCAAATTTTATTCATTTAATATATCATATATCATTGTTACTCTTATATTATTCTACGCATAGCGGGGTGTCATCATATAATAAAAACCATAATTTTGTACATACATATTATCTAATACTATTTACAGACACTGAAGTTAGATAGTCCTCCAGTACATTTCGGTGCTTAGATATGACAATTCAATATTTCGACATTAATTCTGTCAGTATATCATATCGTTCTGATACTGTTATATTATTCTACGCATCTGGTGGATCGCAATGAACTCTATTCTTTGTACAAAAGTAAGATCTAATTTTCTCTATCGACCCTGAATTATTGCTGTTCACCCGTTCTATTCTGGGCTTGCATATGAGCATTGAAAGTTTTAGATAGTATTTCTCTAAGTATATCATTGCAACCTGATGGTCCTATATTGCTCTACGCATCGCAGCTACCACAGTGAACAGCATTTTTCTGTACATCAGTATTGATCTGGTATTATTTTCGACACTGTAATGTTATGGTCTCCCGGTCGGCTTGGGTTTTGCACATGACCGTTCGTAACATTCGACATTCATTTTGTCAATTTTTCTTATCGATCTGAAGATCATGTATTACTCTACGTATCGCGGGGATCTCAATGTACAGTTTTCTTTGCACATAAATACCATCTAAATTACCTAACGACCTTGAATTATTGCGATCCTTCGGTACAGTTCGGGGCTTACATTTGACCGTTCAAAGTTTTCGACATTCATTCTGTGAATATATCATTCCAATCTGATGATTTTATATTATTTTATGCATCGCGGGGAACACTATGAACACGTTATTATTGTACATATATATCATCTAATACTATTTATCGAGCGTGAAATATTACGGCTTTCTGTACAAGGATTGAGGTTTACATATATTCCTTCGAAACTTTCGACATCGATTCTGTCAATATGTCATATCTGATTATCTTATTATATTATTCTACGCTTCGCGAGGAAAACTATAGACACATCATTATTGTACATAAATATCATTCGATATTATTTATCGTGCCTATTAATGACAGTTTGGGGGCTGCTGCAGGTGCTGTTCGTCTGTGTATATATCTTGGGTTTGAAGAACCACCCACTGGTGAGGGAAATAGATGCGTTGTATTTGGTTCCTTGTTTGATTAGCCAGATGGCCGATGATGCGCGATTCCCTGATGAATTCGCGTGATGGTGTACACCGACTGTGCGTGATGTGCCTTGTTGTACTGATCGAACTGAAGTGCTTTAATTCACTGAAACTTTTTCCCCACGAGCACAATGTCGATCCTTTATAGAGCCGATTTCCTTGTGATCATTCCGATCACGTGTTCGAGAAGGTAATTCATGTCAGGAATAGAAGGCAGTGCCGATCCAGATCAGTACCATAAAGTAATATATATATAATTGCCTTATTGGCCTTACCACACTTGTCAGGTATGCGTCCGTCATATAACGTTCTATATTTGCTGTTCTTGGCTCTGAATCCAGGGCCAAAGTGACGGAACCTTACATTTACGTTCTGCATCAACAGTGCCTGAAATATTATGGAATTCCGGCAAGTGGGATGACGTTTACATATGACGCATCCATTTTTTCAGCAGTCATTCTGTCAAAATATTATATTGATGTGATGGCCTTATATTTTACCAAATCTACGAATTGCGGGGATCACTATGAACACGATCTCATTGTACATTAATATCATCTAATACCTTTTATCGAGCATAAAGTATTACTGATTAGCGGTAGATTTACATAAAACTGTACAAAATTGTCGACGCTCATTCTGTCAATATATTATTCCAGTCTGCTTGTCTTATATTAATCTACTCATCACAAGATTGATAATGAATACAATTTATTAATATGTAACGACGGTCTAAAGTTATTTACCGCTCCTGAAGTATTACGGTTCTTCAGTACGGTACCTGGCGTACAGGTGACTATACAAAATTTTCGACATTCATTCTGTGAATATATATCTTGACCTTTTTCTCATATATTATTCCTCGCATCGTGGGGATCAAAATGATCACAATTTTCTAATATGTGACTACGGATTAAAAATTATATATAGACCCTGAAATATTATGGTCCTCCAAGTCGGTTCTCTTCTTACATATGACAAGACAAGATTTCCGACATTCATTCTGTCTTTATAATATCTGGATCTGAAACGACAGAATGATGTCCATAATGAACTCCTAGATGCGTAGAATGATATAATATAACCAGATCGATATGATATACTGCCAGAATGAATGTCGAAAATTTTGAAGTGCAATATGTAAACCTCATTTACCGTGCCCGAACGCCGAAATATTTCTGTGTTGATAATTAATATTAGAAAATATTACATAATATTAGATGTAAGTAAAATAAAGTGCTGTTCATAGTTATCCCCGCGATGCATAGAATAATATAAGACGATTAAATCAATATGACATATTGACAGAATGAAGAACGATAATTTTGAGTGGCCATATGTAAGCTTCGTACCGGAAAATCGTAACATTTCAGGTCCAATAAATAATATTAGATGAGATCTATATAGAATAAAATGGTGTTTATTCTGAATCCAGCGATGTGTAGCATAATATAAGACCATCAGATCCTGATAACCTGTTGACAGAATGAATATTTGTAATTTTCAATTGTCATATATATGCCACGTACTGGAGGATCGTAATAATTCGAGGTCGATAAATAACATTAAGTCGTCGTTACTTATTAAAAAGTTATTTCATTGTGAACTCAGTGAGACGTAGAATAATATAGGACCATATAATCCGTATGATATATTGACAGAGAGAACGTTGAAAATATTGAATCGGCATATGGTATACCTTATTACACGTACCGGAACACCGTAATATTTCAGGCACGATAAATTATACTAGACGATACTTATGTACAAAAGAATGCTGTTCGTTTTGTACCTCGCGATCCGTAGAATAATACAAGACCATAAAATCGATAATATATAATGACATAATAAATGTGAAAAGATTAGAATGGTCATATAAGAACCTCATCCCACGTATCACAACTATGTATTCAGACTTGATAAATACTATTAGATGACATTTATGTACAAGAAAATGGTTTTCATACGCTATGCGTAGAATGATATAAGATTATTAAATCGATATGGCATATGGCAGATTGAATGTAGAAAATTTTGAAGTGTCATAAGTAAACATCATTCCAATTACCGGAAGTCCTTAATTTTTACGGCTAGATAAATTTATGCAAAATGAAGTGGTATTCATTATGAACGATGCGATGCATAAAATAATATATGACAATATGATATATTGAGAGATTTAATATGGGTAAGTTCGAGTGGACATCTATAAACTTAATTCGCTGTACGGAAACTGTGTAATATTTCAGGTTCGATATATATTATTAGATGATATTTGTATACCAAAAAATGGTTTTCATTAGAAGTCTAGCGATGCGTAGAATAATATAGGACTATATAATCGGTATGATATATTGTCAGATACGTGGAATATATTGAATCGGCTTATGTAAACCTTATTACACGAATCGGAAATCGGTAATATTGCCGGAACGATAAATAATATTAGATAATATATATGTATAAATAATTGCGATTCATTGTGACTCTCCCCCCATGCGTAAGATAATATAAGACCATAAAATCGATTTGATACACTGACAGAGTGAATGTGGAATATTTTGAATTGTTATATGCGGACCGCATTGCACGTATCGGAAATCCGTAATATTTCAGGTTTTATATATAATATTTTACGATACTTATGTACAAAAAAATGTTCTTTTTGAACCCAACGATGGGCAGAATAGCATTAAAACATGAAATCGATATGGCATGTTGAGAGAATTATTGTGGAATACTTTGAAGTGACATGTGTAAACGACAAACCATATACCGAGAAATCGAAATATTTCGGGCTTAATAAATTGTATTTGATGTAGAAAAAAATGGTATTCGTTGTGAACTCTACGATGAGTAGAATAAAGTGAGACCATAGAATCGATATGTTATATTGACTTGAGAATGAATGTGCAAAATTTTGTTATGTCATATGAAAACCGCATTATACGTACCGGATCTCCGAATAAGTTCGGACACGATAAGCAATATTAGATGATATTTGTGTACAAAAATTGTAGACCCTGCGTTTCGTAAAATATAAGACAAAGAAAATGATATGATATATTAACAGAATGAATGTAGAACATTTTTAAGTTTCATATGTAAAAAACTTCATTAAAGAGAAATAATATTGAACGGTATTAATGTAAAACTACTTTCTTCATACAACTACTACTTCATACAAGAGAAATAATATTAGACGGTATTTATGTAAAAAATAAAGGTTTTCATTGTGAACCGCGCGCTGCGTAGTATAATTTAAGTCCATAAAATCGACACGATATATCAACAGAATGAATGTGGAAAAATTTGAATTGTCATATGTGAACCTAATCTAAAACTTATTCCACGTATGGGAACTCCGCAACATTCCAGCAGGTTGAATAATATAATATGATTGTTTATGTATTATATCTATTATACATTATATTTATGTATTATATCTATTATGTATTATATTATATTGCGATGATTGGAATACCATAACACCATAAATTAGATGTAACGTATTGACAGAACAAATGTGGAAAATTTTGAATGGTAATATGTAAACCTCATTCAACGTTCCGGAACTTTGCAAAACTTTCAGGCACAAAAATCATATCAGATGATATTTAAGTACCAAAAATATGTTCATTGTGGTCCCCGTATTGCGTATGAATAACGTAAGAACATAAAATCATAAAATTTTGAAATATTGACAAAATGAATGTGGGAAACTTTGATGGTGGTATGTAAACCTCGTTCTACGTTCTACGTACCGCAAATCCGTAATACTTAAGACTCCATAAATAGTTGATGATATTTATGTACAAAAGAATTGTGTTTGTTGTGAACCACGTGTAGGAAATATAGAGCTATTAATTCAGTATGATATTTGGACAGAATGAATGCAGAAAATTTTGAATTGTCATATGTAATCCCCGAAGAATACCGGAGGACCACAAAATTTCAGGGCCGATAAATAGTATTAGATCGCCGGTATATATCGAAAAATTGTATTTACTGTTATCCACGCGATGCGTAGAATAACTTAAGACCATCAGACCGAAATGATATATCGACAAAATAAATGTCGAAAATTTTGAAGGGACATATGTTAGCCCCGCACCGTAACGGAAGACCGTACTACTGTAAGGTCGTTCAATAATGTTAGATGATATATACGCAAAACAAAATTATGTTGATAGTAACCTCAGGGATGCCTAGAATAATATTAGGCAATCGATATGATATATTAACAGAACGAATGTCGAAAATTTTTGGTGGTCATATGTAAGCCCCTATGCGTACCGGACAACGGGAATAATTTAAGGTCGATCATCATATTCGATGATATTTATGTACAAAAAATGGTGTTCATTCTGATCACCGCGATGCAGAAAGATATGAGACCATCAGGTTGATTGTCGGAAATACCATAGAATGGATGTCGGAAATTTTGAGTAGTCATATGTAAGCCCCGAAACGTACCGGAAGAACGTAATTTTTCAGGGATAAAAAATACTAGATCGTCGCTATATATTAAAAAAATGCTTTCATAATGTTTCCCACAATGCGTAGTATAACATATCAACAGATTGAGTGATGAAAATTTTCAGTTGTCACGTGTGAGACACGAACCGTACGGGATTACCGCATAAATTTCAGGGTCGATAAATAAAATATTAGTTCGGCGTTTCAGAAAATTGAGTTCATTGTGATTCCCGCGATGCGTAGAATAATGTAATACCTTCTGTTCGAAATAATATAATGACAGAATGAATGTCGATGTGTTACAAAAATATTGTCTAATACTGTTCATCTTCAAATATTAAGGATTTCCGGTACGTGGAATGATATGTAGTTATGCCATTTCATATATTATCACATGATACATTATATATTATATATTATCACATAATATGTTATCATATGATAATAATTACTATTAATAGTGACATAGTAATATTATTTTATTACGCATAACTATGATCATAATTTTATTGTCATAATGACGATCTAAAATCATTTATCATGCCAGAAATAATACGGAGCTCCAATGAGCTATGTAGCTTACGTATATCCCTTCAAAGTTTTTGAAATCTATTCAGTCATTATATTATATTGATTTTACGGCCTCATATTATTCCACGCATGATTCGCAATAAACTCTATCTTTAGTCAGTGAATATCATTTAATATCATTTATCGAGCGTGGAATATTACTGATTTCCGGTTGGTGAAGACTTACATATGAAATATCAATACACTTCGAAATATTCGTCATTCATACTGTCAACATATCACATCGATTTATTGTCTTACATTATTCTACGCATTGCTGGGTTACAAATGAACAACATTTCTTTGTACAGAAGTGACATTATTAATCAAGCCTGATGTATTATGCAGTACGTGGAATGAGATTTACATACGATATTCCAAACTATCCACATTTATTCTGTTTATACGTCATGTCGATTTGAGAGCCTTACGTTGCTATACGTATTGCGGGGTGCACAATGAACACCACATTTAGTGCGTCTATATAATCCAATACTATTAATCGAAAGTGAAATAATACGATATTCTTGTTCATAGCGTTAAGTTTACAAAACTTTACAGCTCGTAAAACGTTTACAGCTCATTAAAATATTCACATTTATTCTGTCATAGAATCATATGAGTTTTATGGTCACATATAATTCTATGCGGGGTTGAGGTCACGTGGAATGAGGTCACTACATCACTTATCGAAACTTTCCTCATTCATTCTGCAAAATATCAAATCGATTTTGTTCTTATGTTATTCGGCGCATAGCGCGATTCACACTGAACACCATTTTCTACACCTCGTCTCACTTTATTTATCAAGCCTGAACCGTATGTATTTCCCGTACGTGGAATTATGATTACATATGGAATTTCAGTATTTTCCATATGAAACTTCCAATATTTACATTCTTTCAATATATAATATCATTTTATGGTCTCACTATCCTACGAATACCGGGATTTACAAATAACACTACTCTTTTGTACATACATGTCATCTAATAGTTTTTATAGAGCCTGAAATATTCCTGTTTTCTGGTAGGTAGAATGAGGTTGACATATGACACTTCAAAATGTTTAACAACAATATTGTCATTACCACGATCAATTTATTGTCCCATTTTATTCTACGCATCACTGATTTCACAATCAACATCTTTTTTTGTACGTATCATAAATATCATCTAATATTGTTTATACATTTTGAATGTGGTTCCGGTGCGTGTATTGAAATTTACGTGGAATGAGGTTTACGTTTGACCACCTAAATCTTTCTACATGCATACAGTCAATGTATAATATCGAGCCTATTTCCTTTTCCTTCGCATCGTAGGTTTCACAGTGAACAAAATTTATTCAACATATAATGATGATCGAATATTTTTTATTGACTTCGAACTATTACGGACCACAAGCACGTTTCGGGTATTTCATATGACACATCTAAATTTTCGCATTCATTCAGTGAATATACTATCTGATGACCATATGTTACTCTACGTATCGTGGGGACAATAATGAAAAAAGTTTTTAAGTTATAACGACGTTCTAATATTATTTATGTATTTCAAAGTGTAATGGTCCTCCGGTACAACTCGAGGATTTCATACGACAATTCAAAATTTTCTACATACATTCGTTGTAATTATATTATCTCGACTTAATGGTCTCACATTATTCCACGCAGAGCTGCGATCGCAGTAAACACAATTTTTGTATATACAATGACGATTTAATGGTATTAAAGTGTTGCGATTCTCCTTTATGGTACGGGGTATACATATGTACATTCAAAACAATCGACATTCATTCTATCAATATATTATCTAGATTATATGGTCTTATATTATTATTATATTAATTTATTCCATATAGTGGAATAAATTTTGTAATATATAACGACGATCTAACATTATTAATCGAACCTGAATCACGGTCACCCGTTACTATTCGGTATTTACCTATGACCACTCAAAGCATTCGACATTCATTCCTTTAATATATTATCACGAACTGATTATCCTATATCATTCTATGCATCTCGGAATTACAATGAACACAATTTTTAAAAATATAACGTCGATTTAATACCATTTATAGATTACCAAACATTACGGTCCTCCGGTACGTTTCGAGGCTTACATATGACAATTCAAAATTTCATTAACTGTGTGAATATAATAGTTCAATCTGACACTTTCATACTATTATATGCATCTGTGGGACCACAATAAACAGTATTGTATCATACGATATAGTACGTTATGGTTGTATGGTCCAGCATTGTACGGTATTTTATCGTACGGTATGACTCGGTATGATACTGTATGTTACAGTATTTTATCATATGGTACGGTACGATGCGGTATGGTACCGTATAGTTTTGTATGGTACGGTATGGTACTTCATAATTCTTTGTGGTACGGCATGGTACGGTATCGTATGGTAAGGTATAGTATGGATTGCTATGATACGTTGTTGTACGGTGTGGTACGACATTGTATCGTACGTTGCGGTATCGTATAATATAGTTCGGCATGGTACGGTGTGGTACGGCGTGGTACAGTATGGTACAGTATTTTATCGTATAGTACGGTGTGGTACGGTATGGTTTGAAACGGTAAGGTATTGCATCGTATGGAACGGTATGGTACGGTATGGTTCGGAATAGTTCGGAATAGTACGGTATGGTTCGGAATGGTTTGGAATGGTACGGTATTGTATCGCATGGAACGGTATGGTGCGGTATGGTATGGTATAGTACGGTACAAATCGGTATGGTGCGTTATTGTATGGAATTGTATTGTACGGTATGGAATGGTATTGTATCGTATGGTACGGTATGGTACGGTATAGTTTATTGTTTTGACGGTAGAGCGTGCATCCATGGTCCGTTTGGGGATACCGGTTCACGGATCGTCATACTTCCGCAACTGCGGCGGCCCCGGAGAGACAACGTCGAGGGAGACAGCGGCCATCTTCATCTTATTCTTTCTGTCTCTATTGTGCTGTATTATAAGATATGATTCCGTACGATATTATATTGTATGGTACGGTATGGTGCGGTATGGTATAGTGTAGTACGGTACCGAGGGATATCGTAAGGTATGGTATGGTATGATATAATGTAGTATAGTATTATATGTAGTGTAATATAACATTACAGTACA
>NIPQ01038774.1:0-11207 GCA_002806875.1 Lepidotrigona ventralis hoosana | reverse complement strand
GTAGATCGATCCATCACGGTGAACGCGCATTTCTCATTAAGCCCCTCGCCCCCCCTCCCTCCGTCACTCTTCCCTCCGCACACCTCCTCACCACCCCTCGACCGAGAAATTATGAAGCGAGTTTAATTGTTCCGCTACCGACACCGGCGTGGCGTTTCACCAAACCCCATCCACCTGCTGTTCAGCCCCCGACAACGCGACGGTTCGTTCTGGCTCTTTTCCACTTGTCATTACACCGCGTCGATTCGCGGTAATGACTCGCCGCCGTGGGGATTTCGCGCGCGGGAACACAACGGCGGAAGGAGCCCCGGCCGAATCAACGGGCGATTTATAAGCGCCACGAGGACCGGGAACCGCGGAGATCGCTCTTTGAAATCGATTTGGAACGGGGCCAATCGCTCGGTAGCCCGGCATCGGTGCCGATTTTCTTCCGGCACGTTCGTCTCGCGGCGGGGTTCGGGGTCTGGCCGTTTCTCTCGCGGCGCACGCCTAATTGGTTTTATTATGCTCAAGAGCCGGGGACTGATAGCGCCGCGACTGGTCCGCCGCGATAAGAAACGTTCTAAACGACTGCCGTCCCACACGCTCTGCCATCCCCTCGCGCACTCTCTTCTTCCCCCTCCCTCTTCAACCCTGCCATCTACCTGGCCAACCCTCTCGATCACCGAGCGGATAAAACGGGGGGCGCGAGCCTCGAATAACTCTTGGAATTGATGGCGGAATTACCGGCGGGATGAATAGAGAGCTCCGCGAGTTATTTCGCGGCCACGACGACTCGACGTTAATGCATGCAATCGACCGATCTAATCGGATCCACTTGGCAATATCTGACGCCTGCGGACCACGAGCTTTGTACCATCAACTGTTAGAGTTGACAGCAGGTACGCGAGAGTCGCTTGATACTTTTTTGTTTTTTTCGAATTAGGTTAGTTGATCGGCTGTCGATTGACATTCCTAGATCGAGGAATATTATTTCGATAATAATCTCCATAGATTCACGAACATTTGTGTATATTATAATGTTTACAATTGTAAATATTCGAAAAATGTTCGAACACGTTTTACGAACATGTTGAGTGAAACATTTTGAAATTTGAAGCTCGATTATCGTGGACAGTGTTGAAAGAGTTTGAAGCAAATTTGAAATTACGTCGCAGAATTAATATTTAAATGGCTTGTTTCAATTTAATTTTATCCATTATATTAATAAACCTCGATATTCAGTGGGATCACATTCAACACTCACTACGTACATGCTTGAGACGATTCATACTAAATTTTATTAAACAGGTATGTGTTTTCAATATGTACACGTTTTCAGATTTATTTCAAATTTTACCGATATAATTATATAACGCTGGTATGCCATCGGTGTTAATGAAATTCCAAAATGCTTTACGTAACACGCATAATGCATACATAAAGTTTCATCCCGTGTTAACTGTTGGAATACTTTCACGAAACAATCCAGCTATCATCTAACATTTTTCAGATTAATAGCATTTAAATAGACAGAAATGAATTGTAACTATTGGTTTGATCGTTATTATATTATATGTTGACGCGTCAATCGTTGTTGAACAGCGAATCGACGAAACAATAAAAATCGCCGTTGTAACGCGAATCACTTCCGTCTAATAAAACGATCCATTGAGGCAATTGTTACAGCGAATCCTTAAATTGGTCTATTCATCGAGATCCACCAGCAAACCCGGCGCGGCAGACAAACGAAAGCTAATTCATTCGCGTCGATAAATCTTCCTGACACTTAACAACAATCGAACGTAAATCAGTTTATACATGGCTGGTATTCACCAGCACCGCCAGCCAACGAAATCAAACCGAGACGATCTGAAACGCGCGTCAAGTCCAACAAACGCGTCGATCCAGCTACAAGCCATTACCAAGCATCTTTCAATACGTTCAATGTCTCAATTTCCCCGGCATCGAATCCTGTCGCGTCCTTCGCCGCGATCCATCCAACGATCGACTGTCCGTTACTGTCGTTACAACTTGCAGTTTCGCGATTATTAACGCGTCGATCTCTCGACTGAGATCTCTCGTGTCGAACTTGACGCGTGCTCGTCGCACGCATCGCGCCGAGGAAATAAAAGAAAACTAAATAACGCTAGTGTGATTCACGTCGTTGAATCGTCATTCGTCGAGAGGATGAATATTTTTGCGAGGACGATGCTACGTTTATGAATTTTTGACGAGTTTTTCACCGAGTGAGCGCGCGTTCATAGTTTTATTCGCGATTTGTAGCGGCGAGTGAAAAATTACAAAGTTGGCCCCCGGTAAAGTAGATTTGTTAATTTGTAAGTTTTTAAATTAGCACTACGTCTCTATGGGATGGAAAATTTTCACGGCGCAGCTATCAGAGCGGCAGAGAATGAAATTAGAAATTTCGTAGATTAATAACTGTAATGCGCTTCGCTTTGTCAGAAACTGTTTCATCCCTGTTTCTCTGTACTTTAATTTCTCTGATACAAATCTCATACTTGAGTCGCTCATAGTTCTGATGTTGAACAATCATATAGATTTCTTCATAAAACGGCACGCACGAATTTTCGTTGTCCGTCCAAAATTTCATATTATTCCAGCGAAGTAAATTAAATCCCTACGATTTACACATCAGCTTCTAAAAACGGGGCACACGAATTTTCGTTATTATCCAGAAATTTCATATTTACTTCAGCGGACGGAACCAAATCCCCACGATTTACATATCAACTTATCATAAAAATAGGGCACGCGGATTTTAATTATTAACCATTAAACTTCACATTTATTTTAGAGAATAAAACCAAATCCCCGCGATTTATATAAATCGTAAAAATGGGATACTCGAATTTGCATTAAACTTTTGCCTCATTAACTCCACTTGTGCTAGTAATATAGCGGCAAACGCTTTTTCCATATGTAATTCACTTATTTCTCTCAAAACACGCCAAAACTGATCAACGTGTTTCTTTGTCCACGCGAAAATGATCAAACAGACTCGACATTACCTTTCTAAAACAATTCTTCAGGAAATATTAACGAAGCAAAGGTATTAATAGGCAAAAGTTAAATCTACACGAACAATACTCTAACGATTCACATATCAGTTTCGATTCACACATCAACTTTGACCGATTAATAGCGAACATGGACGCGGCATTTGAGTGTTAACCAGAGGTTGGGGTTAAAGTCTCGTTGTAAAGAGCCGCGATTACGTATGATCCGCGGCTGCGGGCAATAAATTCCGCAGATTCATTCGCGAGATAGCCGGACCCCCGGCACGGCGGGACGATAATTCAGCAAGAGCGGCCAGCGGGAGTCGTATCGGCGGCCATGGTTAAGAACACGGTCAACAAGTAGCCGTGGATACGCGGACACGCTACTCTGCCAAGCACAGAGAGACTGCCAGCGCAAAAACCATTAGGTTAGCCAGATGCCTTGTTAAACCGTGCGCCGGGAGTCTCTCTTTGATCGCGTGCACCCGGGNCCGGGAGTCTCTCTTTGATCGCGTGCACCCGGGATGCGAGGAGAAGAGTTTCACCGACGACGACGACGACGACGACGGCATGGAATTCCGTAGTTACACCGTGGCACGCTCGTGTTTTTCCACGCGCCAGCCACGCTGATCGGTTTTGCTTCAATGATACGTCGGTCTCGTGTGAAACGGCGAAATGCTCGCGAAGCGTTTCTGCAACCGTAATTGAAGAATGCACGGAGAAGTCGAACCAATTTGACCCCGTCGTTGCCTAACATCGACGATCAAAACATAGAATTTTCGTCAGAGAAATGCGAAGAATTATTTAAATCATTTAAAAATACGCTATTTTAATCGGTCGTTTCGACCATTTTGATAATTCTAATGTTAATTACACGCTGGTATCGTGGAATTTATCGCACAGAGCAATGTAAGCAATGTGAGAAATTCGACGAGCTAGTAAAACTTTTGACTGTTCTCTGTTTTCTTCTTTTATATGTTTTAATTTATGAAGTTGGTCGACGTAGTTTCTCAACTATTTTGGGTATATGCGTTACTATTTCGCTTGCAATCGTAAGTGAGAACGGAGATATCTCAGGACTTGAAGCTCCGATTGACTTTCATAAAAATTAACAGAATTTTACAGTAAATCGAGAAAGACAGTATTTCGCAGAGATAAAGACGAACAATATAAAGGAACTACGTAATTTGAATCTGGAAATCAGTCCATCGAAAAAGGGATAAAACAAACAACACGAAAAGAAGAAATATGTTCAATTTGCAACATTGCAAGTCACGAAAAAGTCATGATTTGAAAAAACCAAACCAAAAGTATTGAAGTATTAAAGTGCAAATGCATTTTATATATGTATAAAACAGAATATTGCCAAGTTATTTCTGAAATGAGATTTGAAATAAGTATAAACCTAATATAATAGATCAATCGATCATCAAGAAGAAAAGCTACGTTTTCCTTCCGATGAAAATTTCCAACATCATCTATTCAACAAGTTCTAATCTCTGGGAACGAGAAACTGCTTCGACGCACAATGACCGAAACCGTCTGGTTTAGATTAGGTCAGACCGCGCAATTGTTGGAAGGATGCCGGAATCGTGGCGGGGTGACGCAGCTTCCGGTGACGAACAGAGCGGCGAGCGCACGTGAAAAATCGCGTGTCGTTAAGCGTTCGCTGCACAGGCTTTCCGAAGTCCATTCGGCCAGCAGCGAGGCGTGTACCAGGCCAAATCCAGGATTAATTACGTCAAGCACGCGAAACACGTGGTATTTTAATGACGACGTCCAACCCTCGGGATTTATGGAGATGCGAGACGCACGGCGGAGCACGGATTCTTTGCGCGCGGCGCAAACTCACTCTGTAGCAGCCCTGTTAAACGAATCGTTAAAATCCACCGTGAACTCTGCACATTGTAAGACCTGGCGATCCCTAATTACGTGGCCCGCCCCGAATCACACTTGGCTCATTACCCTCGAATTCTCGGTACCATCATTCTTAGTCTAGCTGGGACGACGGAGGCTTCTCCGGTTTCCCGACTCTGGCCGTCCTCTCATCTTGCATTATTTTCACCGGACGTGCATTCTCTTTCGTCACGGAAAGACTCTGTTTTCATTCGACATATAGTATATTGCTCTATTATTATACATACATGATCTCTTGGTCTCGTGTAAGATGTGAAGAATTTATTTTATTTATTTAGTTTCATTCAGATGCAAAATTTTGTAGAAATTATCCGTCAATGACGCATCGAGAATCATATTTTAAGTTTCCTGGAAATTAGATATCAAATCGAAAAATGAAAAATGGCTAAAAATAACTGATAAAGCTAGCTACTATCTACTATCTGCTATCCAAGAAATTAGACAAGTTTCCAAGCGAACAGTAATTTTTCATTGCAAATTTCAATTTTTGCCTTGTTACGTATATGAGACAGTCGTGTATTTTAAATATTGACCAATGCTCAATTCCGCTCGAACGGAATTAGAAGGAACAGCCGTGTTCTCTGTCCTTTTCACTCGTGGCCAGAGAAAGAGACGAAGCGCAATTTATAGCTTGACTGCCTCTCGTCAACGAAAACAGGAGAGGCAAGAGTGGAAAGTGTCACGCTCTACCAGCTGGAAAATAAAGAACCGAGAGCGCCACGACGGAAGACGAATTTGTCGATTCTCCATGGAATCAGTTTTCACTCTCTGCCGGCATGCGAAAAGCATTACGAAGATTGCCTCGTGACAATTACATGCTTTATTTTTCGTGAACGTTCAAAAGAAAGGACGTCCACGTCATACCGTCGTCACATAGGTATTGTTCTACGTGTTCTATCAATCTAAACTTCCCCCGTTTACGTCCCAATTATGTTTCTCGTGTAATCGTGACGCTTGTTTTTCAATGAAAATTGGATTTTTTTTTTAATTTGAATTGGGCGGAATTAATTTTTTTTAGATAGAAATTTAATTTATTTTAATAATAATTGCAGCGTGAAATTACAATATTTATACTACACATGTTATTCACTATTTTAATTCTTAAGTAGTAACCATTAGATATTTTGTGTTCTCCGCGCAGTACCAAGAACTCCAAAAATCAAGTAGTTCCACCCGGTGATATCAGTTACGAGTTAAATACTCGATCCGCAGCTACGAACCGTTGCCACCTAACCGCTGTTTCTCGCCAACAAAAGGAAAAATCGAAAGAAACCAATTCACCGCGTTTTCCCATCCTGTTTGCTACGTTCGTCGATTGCGTATCGTTACCACAAATCAATGGAAAGTGTCTCGTAAACGCGCCTAGACCGAGTTCCACACAGATAAAACCGTGGTTATCTCTAGGGCGAGGGGTTCGGTCGATCGTCGTTGGTTGACATCTACCCTTTGTACAGAATGGCATCGTTATAATCAATGACACCGAGATTGCATCAAAGAGATTCATTTTGCGGACAGAGTCGTTTTCTCTCTCTCTCTCTCTCTCTCTCTCTCTGTCTCCCTGTTCGTTCCTTTCAGCGCATCACAACGAGATAGGAGGGAGAATTCAGCAGTCTCGCTGGGAAAAAGAGGGAAACGGATCTACGAGACGGGTTCCGTCTGATGACGGTAGACGAACGAAGTTAAGTAGATTGGGGAATTGAGGATCATTTTAATGCTTGGTTAAATTGCGTAATTGTAAGTGGTGGCCGCAAGCGCGACGGACACAGAGAGTTTGAGAGAGAGAGAGAGAGAGAGAGAGAGAGAGAGAGGAGAAGGCAAACTATATTCGACGGTGATTTCTGCGGAGGAAGGTATATACACGAGGGGAGAAGCGAGGAAATACGAAGTTTGGGCCGGTTGAATCTTCGCGTGGTACGTATTTGCATGAGAAAGAGTCGGAGATTTATAACTCGTGTTAAAGTTGCTTCGGACGAGGAGCGGTTGAATGCAGTTTCAGAAATGCAACGAGATACGCAGGCCGTGACTTCGCTCCGATTTCCTTCCCTTGCGAAGAACAGCGGGTTGCTGATCGATTTCATTTGCTTATCCGCTCGTATAATTAGCTCGTTGTTCGCTCGTCTCTGTTCGATCTCTCTCTCTCTCTCTCTCTCTCTCTCTCTCGCTCTCGTTGAATGGATTTTCAAATAAGCTTTGATCACTCTCCTTCAGTTCGCAACTGAGATTATAGTATCTCTATGTTTGAACGCACGAAGAATTCTTTAATTTTGAATTTTCACGCAGGGATTGTATCTGCTTCCAGAGTGCAAAAGTGCATGTCCTAGTTTCTATCAAAGCGATACACCAAGTGAGCGAGAGACCGTGAATTGAGTTCAATTTCAAGAGCTTGAAAGAGATCGTGCTTGTTTAAAAATTCGCGACAAAAGGGGCAGCACAATCTCGACTGGCAGCGGAGCAAGACGAATCGAGGTTGGGACGAGTCGCGCGATTACTTCGCCCCTCATTGTCCGGGAACACTTATTCCGGCGTAATTACGTTTCGCCGCGTGTTTACACGAGGCCTGAAAGAGGATCCCATGTAGCGAGCGGAGGCCGGGCAGGCGTACGTCCGAGAAAAAGAGAACTTACTAATTTACAAGCGCACCCGAAGGAATGCAGCACGCTGTTTTTCACGAGGGACGTAAACGAGCATCCCCCGGAGCCTGGAGGAATCTTGCACGTGCAATAAACTCCCGTCGCTCTTCGTTGCGTGCCACGAACAACATCAACCGTGGAGTACTAGAAGCAAGGGGTTGTAGGAGAGCATCTGAGAGAAAGAGAAAACGAGACACAGAGAGAGAGAGAGAGAGAGAGAAGGAGAGGGAGACAGACAGAGTCACGACGAATTCACGTCGCGTCTTATGAACCCTGTAAACCGACTGCAAGCGACGCTTTAGGGCCCCATCAGCCTGCACCCCCGCCCGCCGTTGGAAACAAAACACCGCCATAAAGTATCACACGGAGGCTGAGTTGCCTAGAGAGCACGTAGGCCTTTATAAATTTTCTCTCGAACTCATCCTGCTCGGCGCCGCACCGACCAGGAGGGATATCCAGTTTTTTCAAGTATTCTCGGCACGTGCTGCTGCACGGCCGTTCCCTGTACAGGCGCTGGCCTGTGTGCCGTACCGTACGTACTCGCTAGCGAGTAGAAGAGACCGAGGAGAAAGCGGCTGGTTGTGGGGTGTTCCGGCCCCGTCGGCAGCCCTTGGTTTTTTAAGGGTCGCGCACAGACAATCGCCACTCGAGAGGAGGCCGGAGGTGAGACAGCTCGCTGGAACGTTCCATTCTTCCTCCAAGAAGGACAGCCTTCTTCCACCTCTTCGGTGAACGAAGAATCCTTCTCGATCCTCCAGCCGGATCAGTGAAGGATAGCCAGCCTTTCGACCGACGCTACCGCAGCGACGAATATCCGCTCCCTTCCCTATTGTCCGCGGATGACATTGTTATCGATGATATCGAGATTAGAGGTTGCCTGATGAATTCGGAGCGCCCTCCTGGGATGGCAGTCCCTTTCTTTCATTTTCTTGCCGATCTTCCCTCTCCTCCCTCTCTCCCACGTTCGATAGGGTGTCCTTCTCCGAGTCGTCGAGAAGACCGACCGGACAGATTAGACTCGTTACGCCGATACGTTAAATCGGAGAACGCGTCGTTAAGAACGGGACAGGGAGGAACGGAGAGCTCTAGCCCAGGAAACGATTGTTCCTAGCCAATCCGTCTTTCCGATCGTTCTTCGTCTCTTTTCATGGCTACGACCCGACAACCAAGAATTCCCTTTTTTTTTTCTCTCTCTTTCGCAGCAACTTACTTGGCTGATCTATTCGACGGATAAATGAGAACCGGGCCGATTTGTAATCAATCGATGCGGATCGATCGATCAGATTGAAGGTAGAGGGTGAGGTTGCGCTTTTTTGTTCGCGGGGAAGGAGAAAGGATGAGATTTTACTCTGTGGTTCGTGTAATTGGAACATTGAAATTATTCATATCGCGCGCCACGTTATATTTAATGGGGAAACCGTTTTAAAATTCTATTCACATACGAGTATTATAATTATACGTTTATCTAGTGATCAAGAATCACGATATTCTTGAATCTCACTGCAGATTCCTACGAATGTGTAACAATTCTCGCAAATGTTGTGAACACTTTCACGAGCGCAGTTACGAATATTGAATGCAGCAGATGTCACACTTATTGAATACAAAGTTAAGTGCAACTCAAACTACAAAGAAATGATCTACGAGAAAAGTGCACAGATAGATCGCTTTCCCTAAAGTTTCTTGACCCGAGCACACTTATCTCGTTTACATCGCCGCAGCGAAACGAACGTTGCTCGCAGTCGTAGGGCCATAATTTTTCAACTTCCTCTTCAACATTTACACACTTATTATCATTCTCCCCTATTATTCATCCTCTGTATCTCGTCCAAATGGCAACCGACCGTTCGCAGTTTCCACCGGGCTGTGTTGCGCGCGTCGTTAACGCTGTCCGACGTTTCTTGAACGCGATTTCTATCGACATCCGTGTTTTCCATCCCGCGGCAGAACAATGCCGGCCCCACTCGTATCGATACCATCGGCCGTAATTTCCACTTCGCGCGTCCACCCATCTCCACCGCGAGCTCGTAAATCATTCCCTTGGACAAATTGCCCACCTGGAATCGTTCCTGCTCTCCATACGGAGCGTAACACGCCGCCGAGTGAACGACGATCTAGCCGGTTCGTCAAACTTTCCGTTGGCTCTTCTTTCCATCAAACTGCGAACAAATCGTGATTATCAACGCGTCACGTAATCAAATGCAAGCTGTCTATCAGTGGCGGATGTTTAAGCAAAGGCTAGACCACGATCTGCTGAGAGTTGAGTGGAGTGTAACTGTGATCGTTTCGCATTTACATGCGATTAGTCGATCGGCCGCTTTCACCGAGGAACCTTTCGAGACGGGATAACGATAATTTTGTTTGCTCGCGGTCGTCTGGCCGCTTATTTCGAGGATTATTGGAGGTCGCGGATTCGAGATCGCGAAGTCGGTCAGAAACTGGAGTTGATGAGAATGAGTAATTCTAAAGTGATGTTTCAGAGGATGTAAGGTGTGTTCTTTCTACGTTCCTTTCCAATAAATTTAACAGCTATTAAAACGTCTTTTGTCAATTTTGTAAATTGATAGATTTTTAAATTTGTCCCATCAAAGGGATTTCGTCAAATTGAACTTGAATTAACAGTTTAAATAATCTAGCAAATCTTTTTCGAAATCTACTTTCGAAACTCACCGTTACGTAATAATTGTTCAAGTAAATAAAATCTAAGTACTCCAAGCGTCGCCACGAGCACTTTAATCGTCGTTAAATTTCTATAGATTCGCAAGGAACATTAAGCGTGCATCGTATGAAAAGGTACGCGAAATGTCCAAAGTACAGTGCACTCTGCAATGCTCTTTAATCACATTCGCAAATACATGAATTTACGCAAAAGATAAGGATATATACGCGAATTTAACGTCGAACAGATTTAATGGAACAGATCGTTTGCTCGATCCGCACGCGATCTGAATAATCTCACGTTTTTATCTGACACCCCGTGCTATCATCCCGCATTTGTATCGCGACGCGTTAACCCGCGACACGAGGCTTCCCTCGAACCGAGTTGAAATTTTAACGCGTTCCGTTTCGTCCGGCAGAACAGATTTCGTGCGGCACGTGGCGATTTCGAGCCTCCCGTATATTCGTTCGCGCTTCCATTCGAGGGGGTGTTGGGATAGAGGGTGGGAGAGATCCGATAAAAATCGAACCACGCGCGAGGCCGAGGGGAATAATAAGAGTTATGTCCGTGGGAGTGGTCGCAACGTTTTAATTATCGCACGCTAGCAGATCGATGTAACGAAAAAAATTCGTGCTGTGCGCGCGAATTTATCAAACGTCATTTAATCGAATCAAGCGACGCGCGGCTTGGTCCACGCTCTCTTTTCTCCTCCGTCCCCTCGGTCTCCGTCGCCCTTTGACCCTCTTCTTCCCTCCCTCTCTCCTTCCGGCAAAGAACAAAAGTCGAATATTCGCGACAGCTAGGGTTTGCTTTGCACGCCGACAATCGCGCACAATGTCACCCCCTTCATGCGTTTCTCTCTCTCTCTCTGTCTCCCGAGTCGTTCATTCGATATTTCATCCTCGTCGGTTTTCAACCCCTCGAGTTTCCACTCTGTGTCGTGCTTCTTTTAACCAGCAGCGTTTTCTCTTCCGTTACACGCTCCGTCTACAGTCGGTCGCA
>NIPQ01038757.1:0-11189 GCA_002806875.1 Lepidotrigona ventralis hoosana | reverse complement strand
GCTGGTCTGTGGCCCTTTGAATCGTCCTGCCGCGGCGGCACTTATTGTTTTGCAAATGTACATCGTGGCTGACGATAACGCGATTAAAGCAAAGGCGAACGTAACTGCGGGCGAACCGAATACGAAAATTCTATTTCGCCGGTGTTGCGCGATACATCTCGCTATTAAATTACCATCTTCCGCGGCACTCCTCGCGCTGTCGTTTCCTTCGTTCCGCCTTCTATCGCGGTTTTATCAACTGGAGAGGTAATTTGTTACCTTCCCCCGTTTCCCTGTTTCCTCGTTCACCCTTTCTTCCTCCCCCATGCGTCGATCGCGCGCTAACCCCCGTCGATCTTCGGGCCGCGTGAATACAAAATCGAGGGGTGAGCTCTCTCTCTCTCTCTCTCTCTCTTTCTCTTTCTTTCTTTCTTCTCTTTCGGATAATAATCGAAAAAAATGGACGAAAACATCACGCGTGATTTCGTGAAAGTTTTACGTTAGGTAAACTGTCGCCGCGAGAACGAACGGTGCTGATTCAGCCCCGGCGTTGGGCTCTGAAATATTTAACAAAATGAATTAACGCAGCGGAGAACTTTTATGAATTTTTCATGCGTGCCGTACGAGATGTCGTTCGAAATTTCAGTTCGGCACGATGAGAATCGATTATAAGCATGATTATAAGTTTGAATACGTGTACAATGATTTGATTTAATGTATTTGTGCAAGTACATGACCTGAGGCAAAATTCGATACAATTCACACTTCTTTATTCTTTCTATTATTAGTTTTTATGATATTATGTACTTTCTGTACTTTTTCAAGTTGCTTTCGAACGAGTTATATATTCTACATACTATTCTAAATAGCCAATTACAGTTAACTAAAATTTATCAATTGTGCAGCAATTAAATATAAGTAAAATATATAAATGATACATAAATTTTTGAGACTATGTTATGATTTCTTTTACGTTTTTCAGATTGATTTAAAATCAACACGTTCAAGTATTCTCACGAACCTATATTCAACTACTGTATCAAACAAATAAAACAATTTTCCCTCGCATTCCAAAATCCGAGAAGATAAATTCCATAGGATTATTCTACAGGGATAAATTTCGCTTAACGTTTTCCCTGACGCAAGAAGAACCAAGCAACTCGTTTCTATTCTTTTATAGACAGAAGAATGTACGATTTATCACCGACGACTTCTCGAGCCGAGGCTCCTCCACTTCTCCCCAAATGCAAAGCAGATTTACTTCCCATCGATTCGATTTATTATCCATCTGCTTTCGTCGTTCAGAAATTCGGACAGAACAGGCACGATTTGTCAGAATCGTCTCGTCAGAACGAATCCATCGACGTACGGCAGACGTCGGCCAAGCGTATTAATCTTTCTTTCTTCTCTCTCTCTCTCTTTCTCTCCTTTTCCCGACGAGTGTACCGTGTCGGATTGATGCTTAAAACGGTCCAGAGAAGCGAAAATCCNACCCGGGGAAATAAAAAAAAAAAAAAAATCTATATTCCGCCTCGCGCAGCTTTCGCTTCATTTTTTCCCTCGTGACCTGTCATTTTTCATCGAGCGAGCCAGAGGCCGTCTCCGTACGCGTGTAACACCGCGGTAAGGTCATCAATAAGGCTTCCCCGTGTCTCACATAAATATCCAGGGATTAACATATATCGACCTGTTCGCTGGCATTCAAGGCCAGTTTAAAATTCAACATCCTGGAAGATCTCTTAAGCATGTTCATGGAAATCCTCATTCCTGACTCTCCGTCCGATGAATTAACATTTCTTAAATGACCATGGGATATTTTTGCTCGCTGTGTGTTACAGCTGTCGTGGTAGATATTCATTGAGATGAATTTTATAGTCCTCGAACGTGCATGAGTTACCTCGGTTATCGAGAGAAGTAGCGGAGATGTAATCCGCTGAATCTGATTAGATTATTTTTATTCTCTAGAGGAAATGTTCATCGAGACGAGTCACATCTGGTTTCTCTCGTGATATTTCTCTCATTGGGAATATGGGTTTAACGGCGTGCTGTCTGACTGTCGGATCATTTATTTTTTACCTACTTGAGGGCACATAATATGAAAGATAGTAGACTTCAATTAATAGATTGATAAATGCTCGAATTAATTTCAAAGTAGAAAAAGATTTTACCTAATTAAAGTAATATATTTTCACAAGAAAGAATTTTTAATGGAATGAATATCTTTTCGAAAGAATGCAAATATATGTACGAAACTTTAGGAAATCAACACATTCATATGCACCAACAGCCACCAGGATTACCGCTCGGGTTATTTTTCAAATTATCATCATATGCATGTCACATACGTGCAAATTAAACGAAACATCATGTATATCCCAAGAGACCTTCTTTGAGTAAAATGTTAATTTCACTAGCAGGACAGAGAACTACGAATTATCTCTAACATGACTGAGTTCTAATTAACACATTCCCGAAAGAAGCACACGACCAACGAAATTTTTCCGTCTAGCCAATCCTCAAGCTCCCCAAGGAACTTCACGAAAAATACGAAAAAACAGGGAACGAGTCGCTTCTACCTTTCAACCCTTTGAGCATTCAGTCCATAAGGAGCGAGGCTAAAAATGAGATAAAGATTTGTCTGAAGATTGTTAAAAGACAAATTTCTTTATACAAACCCTATTTAATTAAAAAAAAAAAAAAAAGATTTTCTATTTGATGTAAAAAGAAGTTAGCTCCGTAATAATTGATTTTTAATTTCTCTTTTGTTTGGATTTTATTAAGATTGCCTTTAATTATCAATTCGTTGCATGCTCTTTGATCGATATTAGGCTTTTGATAACTCGTTTGATTAAAGGAAATCAAGGATTCTAAGCTTTCTCGAAATTGGACATTCGTTCGACCAACAGAACGGGACTACAAATTACTTCCAACATGGCGGAGGATATTGCCGAGTGGAAAGAAAAGCTCTCGAGAAAATTTCCCTGTCTAGCCAATCATCATCGAGCTCGCCAACTGGACAACTAGAAGAACTACTTCGGCAGAAGATACGAAAGATACGAAACGAGTCGCAATCCTTTTGACGTAAAGTCAAAACTCTATAAATTCAAAGTCTCGGGTTCGGCCTTCGGACGGTCGGACTGTTTCGTTCGGTGCGTAAAACGCATCTCCTCTCGTGATGCCGCAGAAATATTCCAGCGCGATAAAAACAGGGGCAATTTGCCAAAACGTCGGCTTGATGGCTGTTCGCGTTGCAGACACCGAGGGTAACGATGTGCAGGAGGCTCGAGAGGCGGCCTCGACAGACAGGAAACTCGGCAAGAACTCGAGAAACGAGGGTGAAGAAGAGAACAGAGAGAGAGAGAGGAGGGTTCGTATAAGGAGGAGAGGCCAGGATATCTTCTTGCAAAGTGGGATGTAAATTGCTCGCACGTACATTAGTCATCATCACTCGCAGCCCTCTCACCTCGATTTTGTTGCCTCCAAGTGGGCTGGCCCTCTCCTTTTCTATCTCTCTCTCCTCCCAAGTTTCACATGTATCGCGTGCCTCTGTTCTCGCTCTTTATCGGCCATTGTTTNCTTTATCGGCCTTTTTTTTTTTTTTTTTTTTTTTAATGTTTCAAGCGTTTAAATAATTTAGCTTCGGCGTAAATTCCAGTGTCTAACAGCTGTGAATTTTTGGCGTACTGAACAAGCGAGAAGTCTTGTCTTATACATATATATATATATATATAGACATGACATTTTCTCCTCAGCATCCGAGTCTCATCCTTTTTCGCCCCAAAACTTTGATATTCGGTGCAGAATATGGAATATACTTTAAATTTCACGTAGTTTTAATACTTTCTTTATTCTACGATGTAATAAATTACGTAAATTAAAGTTAAGCGAACTTTACATATAGTAAATTATATGTAATTATTACATTATATAAATATAATTATAATTATGTTGGATACTAATTGATTAAAATTTTCGATTTAATCAATCAATAGAATTAACCGTAAATCGTTCGATAAATTACATCACGTGGAAAATTATTTCCCTATGCGTCGGTACGAAGAGATACGATTTTCTGTTCATCGAAGCAGAGGCTCTTGTTTCCCTGTTCGAACTGTCTGCGTTCCTTGAAATTTCTCGACAAAAGCTCCCCTATTGTCGCGTTCAAAAAAGCTACGTATCCTGTAGAATAGAAGACATACACACACTCTCTGTATTTCTACAAAGTAACCCGTCGAATCGATGGAATTTTCTTTTATATTTGCTTTCTATTTACCGTTCCGTTTCCCTCTTTCTTTCATCCCCCTTCCGTTCCCCGGCGTATTTATTTTCGTTCCGTTGTTATTTGTCCAGCCAACTTTCCCGCAACGTTTCCTTCGTGAATTCATAATAAAGCTAATGGAACGTGTTGCCACTGTCTCAAGAAAGAAATCGCTTCACGGTCGAATTTTTAATAACAATTTCATTACTATGTAACGGGTGACTATTTTCACTGCTCTAGTCATATTTTCATTATTTTCACTTTTGTTACTGTCATTGTTGTCGATGTTCATTGTTGCCATTTTCATGACTGTCACTGTCTATTATCAATATTTTTATTCAATTGTTTAAATTCTCATTTCAAAGTGACGATCTTCTGCACTGGTGCAGAACTTTGTATCGTTGCAGTATGGAATTTATTATATACATTTCTAGAAAGTTTCACTTCATCTCAACAACTGGACTGTCTACTCGTTCAGTTAATTATTCATCGTACATCATTCGAGTTTCCCATAAGCAAAAATCAAAGAATATATGGTGATCAAACTTCCAATCGATTCAATATTTGCCTACAACTTTAATTGCAATAAAGCAATTACTTCTTACAAACAAACTGTTGTATAACATTTTCTTTTTCCTATTTTCACTTGTAGATTATGCTCCCGCAATTTTATCGGTAAAACACGAAGCATCCTGTATTACTATTATTTAATTATTTATTTCGCGTCATTTAGCAATACTTTTGTAAAAAAAAAAGATCTGACGAAAATCTAAACGTAATTTTAATCTGTTGTTAAAATGTTTTCTTGAGCTTTTTGGTAATTTTAAGGCGATGAAAGGGTTGAAAATAAAGGAAGACATACGTGTGTTCCGCCAGACATCGTCACCACTGCTCGGGATTCCTTGCTTGAATTCCTATCGCGCTCGCCGCTATTGGCTCGGTTATTTCCTGTCCGGAGTTTCTCGTCTCCGTGGACTTCGATTCCCTCTCCGTCTCTATCGGTCAAAGTCGCCTATCCACGTCCGCCTCTATGGCTCTCTTATTTTCTCCCGTTTCCGTTTACCTTTCGCGTCTGCCGTCGAACGACGCTTGTTCGATTTAACATGAAATAAATTCGATCGAGAGGAAATTGCTCGCTAGTTCCATGTAGATGGAACCTCGGGCCAACTTGCACCCTAACCTCTCCGTTCCGTTCGTGAAACTGTGATCGTTCGACGGAATTTCCTGCGTTTCGTCGACGATTCCAGTATAGAATTTTCTCGTGGATATTTATTCACCAACAAATTAATTAACTTTCGAAAGATAACTTTTGCTTCATTGCAACATTTTTAATATTAATTTAAAAAGGAATATTAATAATCATTAGCTGACAATTTAGTTGCAATTATTATTATTATTTTTTCCAGCCACCTAAGATGATCAGAGGTTGATGATCAGAGATTCTTCAGATAAGAAAATCAGCCAAACCTTGCAATTTTTGCATCAAAGTAAGACTTTAGAAAGACTTTAACGATAAAANTTTTTTTTTTTTTTTTTTTTTTTTTTTTTTTTGACGACAGACTCGATGGCTCGTAGCTAATTCGTTTCATCGAATCCCGATATTAAAAGTTTAATAGTTTCTCGAAGCAATATCGATTTTCTTAAGGAACCGAATTTTTCTTTCACCCTGGTGCTGGTTGATCAAGGCTGCACCATTTCCTCTTCCCCTTTCCCCTAGCTACCCCTCGTGTAACACAATGAAAATTCCTTTTACCATCGGCGCCACGCCAGTTAACCTGGCAAAGACTTAATTAATCGACGACGATATTAATAATTTTCTGATACGTCGAAGACCATCTCGATAACTTTTCAACCCTGTTGCAAACAAAATGTTAATTAACCACCAGGATGAGTTGGCCGGCGAACTCGGTGAAAAATCTCTTCATTATAAGTTAGGCAAGATTTTAACAGCGCTCAGCAGCCAAGCTCCGAGCTTGTTCGAGGATGAACTCGTTGATTTTAAACTCGTCTGTCCAAAAGGGTCGATCGTGGTGCTACCCTTGATCTGTTAGAGCAAACGATTTTTATTCCTTCTTATTTCCTTCCTTTTCTCAATTATTATTCAAAGAATTCAAGCTTTTTACGATTTAATTCAGAATATAAATTTAATGTAAATTCTTATGATTTACTATAAAACCTATACTCTCCTTTCTTTTCTAACAATACGAAGTATGGTCTAAATCTCTCGTTGCTGTAAACTATTTTTGTGTTCATTAACATAACCTAATAAAATTTCAGTTGATCATCTTCATTGCTCTAACAGTATCAATGTTAATATATTACTTCGGTAAAACTAGTAATATGAAAACTGGTGATCGAAACTAAAAAAATTCCGTTCGAACTTGTACACATATTTCCGTGGTAACAAATTATTGTAGGACATTTAATCGAAAATCCATTTGTACATTCGAGTACTATTCATTAAATAATATTCAGTGTCTCAATATTTGCAACAAATATTGAGAACATTTTTTCTAATACAAATTATCTGTCCTTCCGATAAAAAAATTTTCACTTTTATATTTTCTACAAGTTCCCATTTCGTCTGAAACTTTTATTTCTACGAACGTTTATTTATCTCTTCTCATCGAGACTCGTGAATGGCAGGACCATCCTTCAGGAAAAAATTCCTCCGAAAAAGATTTAGAATTTGAATTTATGGATTTTAAAATGTTATACAATAGCCGCGAACGGCCGAAAGTTACCGTGGCAAAAGTGTATAGTTGATGCGGACGTAAGCGAGCCTACGTTTAATACAGATTTGTTTAATCTTCGAAGTCATTAGTTTCCACATTAATACCGGGAGTTCTAATCCCAGTTCAAACAAGTGACAAATCGGAGCTTTCACGAGCTTTGCCAAGCCCCGGAGTACAGAGTTTGCCGCGCCGCCTCATAAAACATTCCGGAGTTTTAAGCCAAAGCTCGTTCTAATTAAGCCAGACATTTGTTTATTTTCCCACAGAACTTCATACGCGCTTCCTACGCCCACCGTTCAAATAAAACCCTCGGCCTTCAATCCGCCGACGCCAACGACGCCCACACTCGCATAATTCTGAAATCGTTTTATTCATTAAAGCCCTGGTCGGTGGCTGAAACCCGGCCCCAACAATAACCCGCCGATTTAAATATTCAAACCGAACGCTCGTTTATTATTATTTTTTTTTTTTTCAACCCTGTCAAAGACACAAAGACCAACGCAACAAGCGTGCGAAGAAAGAGAGTGCGCAATTGAATCCAGTTCGTTTTTCACGAGATCTCGCCTAATGAGCGTTGAAAATGTAGAAGAGGGGGGAAATGAGAGAGGGAAAAGGAAAATGGAGCACGGAGACACTTGCCGGTACAACGACCGACGTTGTTGAGCTTCAGAAATTGGTTAATTAATGTGGTCACGGGATGAAAAAGCGAGGATGAGATGATTTTCGAGGAGTCCACGTGGCCCCGCATATCATTGCGAGCGAATGGCTTGGCTTTTCACCAGGTTTATTGTCGTATTTCTGTTGGCCGTAGCCAACACGAGACAGTCCGATGAGTATCGATATGATTTGTGATTTATCGTCGAGCCACGTTCGAGTTTTCACTGGATTACCGATCTTATCTTTCACGCGAAATCGAGCTGACACTGGTGAACGTCGCGAGATATATTCTGTATTTTTTTTTTACTTTTGTTTATTAATTCATCTAACGTTGCATAGTTTGATCGTATCTTTTTGAAGTAATGCGAAGACAATCGTTTCAAGATAACATTTGATTTTATATTCCTTTTATTATTGCTGTTTTATTCTTCTCTTTTTTTTTTTTGCTCGAAATAATGTAAAAACAGCTATCGTTTCGAGACAATGTATCTCATTTCTAGAATTCAAACTCTTCCAATTGTTTACAGTTTCATTGTCTCTGGTTTCATTTCATTTCATAATCATTCTATAGTCTGTTTCATTTTTCTTTAAAATAATGTAAAAAAATAGTCGTTTCGAGATGGAAATTTCTAATTATACAGAATTACTGCACTACAGTGATTGTCTAATTGTCATTGTATTGTCATTCATTTATATACTCGTTATNTTTTTTTTTTTTTTTTTTTTTTTTTTTAGGCAACGTGGAAACGGTTGCTCCGAGATAAGAAGTTTCTTTGTGTTTCTAGAATTTTCCAAGATTATTTTCACACTCACTTTCCCCTTCTAATTGTAACAAGAGGAACGGCGAGGGTGAAAGTTTTTCGAAGAGCAGCTCCACGTGAAATTTTAATCCACCCCCGGTGAAGTTAAGCCCCGAGTTCCTCGACCCTCCCTTCGTTCCAGCCAAGAAGTTGCAAAACGGCAAACAAAGAATATTGGCGTGATTATCGACTTGACTCTCGCGGTTTCTCATTCTCAACCTCTCACGAGTAGAAATCGACTATCACATTTCTTTTCCATGTTCGATTTCGTTTGGAAGCCTAACTTAGAAATAATTGTTCCAATCTTGTTTTCCACTCAATCGCTTTCTCGCCTGTTTTTTTTTCTTTTTAAATAAATCAATAAATAAATAGAAACTTGTTGTATCTTATTTTTCGTTGACAATCGCATGACGTTAACGTCAAGTAACATTAAATAATATTGATAACAGTTAATATTTATACTGATGAATATCGCAATGAATTTTAATTAACACAAATAACTAGATAATATCACGAAACGAAAAATACGCCTTCGTTGTACTTTATTGTAACATTCCATAATACCTTATAGAAGTTGAACATTTCGTCCCACGAAGAAGACGAAACATGAAAGTCAACGTATTAAATACTGTTATAATATTAAAATATAAACAAGAGTACCAAGATGACCAATTCTTAATTCCTCCCCCCTTCCCTTTTCTTTTGAATTACACATACACATATATCTTCGTCAGAGTTTTACATATTTCCATCTGAATCGCTGAAAGGATCCTGCGAGGATACCGAAGAACGAAACAACACGACGAATGGATTTTAAACAGAAACGGCGGACGACAGACGTTTCGACGACGGCGCCAACGATGACGTAACCAAGAATAACGAGAGATGAAGATCCGCGAAACGGACACGGTGTCCCGTTTGCGAGCAATCCTCGTCCATTTGTCGCATAACACGGACGACCGTCGTTGATCAACGACGATTAATAATAATCGTCGCGTTCGAGCGAAAGGACATTCTGGAATTATACGTAACCACGAGAGGAAAGAAGACGCCGGCCGGACTTAACTCGCGGAGGATGGTGATTAATCGATAAACGGCTGCAACCGTTTCCTTCGACGATTTATGCCACTTACGGTAAATTGATCGATCCCTCTTAATGAACGATGATTAATGACGTCAATGAAAGCTCCAACCGAGCTGGCTTCAGCTCGCTATTTTATTTTATTCTTTCTTCCCTATCTCCCTTTCTCTCTTTTCGCTTCGCGAAATAATATTTAATAACGCGTTCTCCTTGTCGCCCGTGATAGGCCTAACTCCATCAATCAGCCGGTGATATTTTACGCGCGAAAATTGACTCCGGAATCGTCTTAATTGGCAGACGCGAAAGGGGTACACGACTGTACAACAATGATAAATTACGTCTGCTCCGACCAGTTTCCTTACGATGAATCCACCCTCCCCTCCCCCTCCCCCACCCTGGCGGCAACTGACGTAACGATTGTTCGCGCGGAAATTCGCAGGCTCGCCGCGAGAGATTTAAAACCTAACCTAAACCTAACCTTCCATTGATCAGCCAACCCGGTCGTGCGATTTCCTTCTTTGTTTTTTCTTTTTTTAAAGGGACGGTGTAAATTCTTTCGAGTTTCACTCTTCTTTTCTTTGGTGTTTCCATATCCTCGGATATTTCACTCGAGAAAGGCACGAAATACGCAACATATGATAGAACATCCATTTCGGATCGTACAAACCCGAGTTGATAAAACAGAATTAAAGACACATTCAAACACGGATTGCGTCTTATTGTACGATATCGATGAATCGCACGTACTCCAATTATAGAATAATTGTGACGCGATAAATGTCACGGATCGCCCGGCGTCATTCGCCACCTTCGAAAACGAGGTATTTACCTTCTAAAAATGCATCGAGCGGAGGGCTGGAAATTTTCCACGGGGTTGCGCGCCGACCCTGTCGAAATCACTGTCGGCCGATTAACCCCCGGGGTTGAGACGTTCGAGATAAAGATCACGGGCGGATCCTCCACACCGTGGAAAACTTTCGAACTTCTCTCCTCCTCCGTCTGTTCCCTCTCTCGGTCATCAGCGTTCTCGCGCGACGGTTAATCGATAATCGTTAAGGAATCCGAGCGAAAGGAGGAGGCACGTTATACGCACAAGTCGAAACGTTCGCTTGCAGGAAGACTGGTCCCCGCGGGAATGAATGACTGATGAGCATCCCCGCTTGTTCCCTCGGTCCCTCTCTTTCTCAACTTCCCTGCCACGTCACGTCCAACAGCAATTCTAAGATTCACTTTGCGGAGACGCGCGAGATAAATTGCGGCCGCATGCAAATATCCGCGATACGTCAACGCCATTCTCGGTTGACTCGTTAATGCGCGTGCCGGTGTGAAAACGACGCCGTGGCATTGTCAACCAGCGATTTGGATAAAGTTTGCACAAGTGGTTCAGATCGTTAAAGATATTCACGAGCCGTGGGTGCTGTCTTCTTCTAGTGCTTAGCTGACTATTTTTTTCTTTTTTTCTCTGTTGGAATAATAGAATTGTTTACACTTTGCTTTATGGTGTTTAATAGGTATTGCAGAATTGTTGGACAAGTAATTTGTACATGTTGGATAATTTGAATAATAATTGAATAATTTGTTAGTATAATAATAGTCGAATAATTTGTATATGTTGTATATGGTGAATAAGTGTAGGACAAATTGGAACTCGCGAGGTGCCATTTTTTTTTTTTTTTTTA
>NIPQ01038716.1:0-11151 GCA_002806875.1 Lepidotrigona ventralis hoosana | reverse complement strand
AAAGATTCGAGGGCACTGGTTTGAGGTATTCGATCTCATCTGTAGCCTGGCTAGGTTGGCTCGCCACCTCTTCCAACCCTTCCGGCATCGGGGGGTACGAGGGGGGTCAGTAAGAGTAACAAGCTTACCGTGCCTCTTTTGCCTGCGAACGCCGGCATAATGGAAGATTTAAATTTGCAACCGGGGGTTACGCACGCATGCGAATTTGAATTCGGATCTATTTTATAATCCGGGCTATTAAAGTTGTCGCTGAATTTGCATTCCCCCTGGTCTCTCTCGCTCTCTCGCTCTCTCGCATCGCCTCGGCGGAAATTTTTGGTCGGAATGGGAGCCAGCAGCGTGACGGAGCAGCGAATGAAATTCATGAAAGCGTTGCCCGTGGCCGAGCCCCGTCTGCCCCTGTGCTCATGCCTACTATCCCGCGCGCACTTGTGTGTGTGTGTGCATGCGTTTACATTATACGTGACCACGTATACGTTTCCACCGGTTATTGTGTAGGCACCATCTAGCCGCGAGGTACACTTCACTTTTGGTCTTTTATATTTTTTTCACTCTCCCCTCTCCCCTGTTTTACCTGCGTTCTGTTTNTCACTTTTGGTCTTTTATATTTTTTTCACTCTCCCCTCTCCCCTGTTTTACCTGCGTTCTGTTTGTCTCGGTTTAGTTAATGTCTTCTGTTCTTTTTCGAGAAGGAAGGATGATTTTCTTACCACTTCTTAATACGTACATAAAAATGTACGCACGCACTCGTTGGTAAACTTGGAGTGGTAAGGAATTAACTTGGAATAATTCGGCAGACGGCGGTTCCGGTGAAAAATGCGTCTGTGCGCGGAGGCTGGATGGGGCAATTTTGAACGCCGATTCGTGGCGGGATTGGATACGGTCGCCTGGGGTATTTGTTGGAAATGTGTTTGAATAACGTCGAGCAATTTTGGAGAAATAAATGAATCGGACGAGGAGAAGCGTTCGATCAGAAGCGTTCTCTTTCTCGATCTGTCGATTTCAAGAACTTTCCAAAGGAGACACGACGTTACGAGCTGACTTTCAACTATCGATCCCGTATGTTACGTAATCGTCGATGTTACTTTCTTCTTGTCTTGGAACGTGAAATGGAACAAGTTGCTGCGTTAATTTGTGAAAACAATTGTGAATCAGATCGGAATGCAGACTAGGAAGTACAAGAAATTGTTAGATAATTCACTCGCGTAATTGTAACTTGTTGGTACGTGTATTATCACTTTTATACGTGATGACTTACATGTTTAACGATATAATCACGTTACAGTTTTGTTGGTTTTGCACGTGTGCCGACTTCAAACTCGATGAACTGACTTGCTGTATGTGTAGGTCGCACGGACTATCTATATAGCATCTGTAGCATCGAAGTATTCCGTGTTCTGCTTTTCTTTCCGATCGTGTCCGATCAAACTTCAGAGGCAAAACTCAAGTTAAATGCAATTAAATGCTGATTCGTAATAGTCAGTGACCGCGTTCCGTCCAATTGTTCCGACATTGTTGAAAGAGTAATAAATTTCTTAAGTTTACGGAATTTCTCTGTTTCATGCTCTTTTTTATTCATTTCTGTGCAAATGTCTGTCCTTGCACACCGCGATATCATTAAACATGAAATAAATCTACAAATAATTGCAATGCTACGACGAAATTCATTCAATATTGACATTTCATGTTTTTCCCAACACATTTCTTTCTTATTTAACATCTTTGGCGAAAGTTCAGTTCACTGGGTGGAAACAACTGCGGGGGAATTCGCAGTTTTCTAAAAAGTTTTTCCAGTTTTATAGAAACTGCGTGACAACGAGTTAACAGAAACTGAAGGCGCATTGTGCCTGCCATAAGGCAGTGTTGTATCTGCCATTTCTTCGATTTGTCACACAGTGTTTCCTGTCGTGCCGTATTGTTCACGTTTCGATCAATTTTTTCCCCGACTATATACAATGCGTTCGACTATATACAATGCGTTCCCGTGTCCCGTTCTTCGCGAATTTTAATCTCAGCACTGGACAAACCTTGTATATTACATATTAATCGACAGTCGCGAATGCCTCTGAAATTGATCGTCAATGACTGCGTTTTACTGCTGTATTGGATTTTATAGTTTCCTTTCTTTAGCGACAGCTAAAGGCGATCCTTTGCGTTCACGCGTCAATCAGGGTGAACGACCATTAAATTGCAAACCATTTTGTTGTGTTACGAATGATGGAAATGCTAGTTGAATATTGAAACGCGTTCCCATTATAATGATATTTGCTCAAGGTTGTTTGTTAATTAATGCGCCTAATGAAACTAAATCTGCATCCGTTTCATCAAATTCTGACATTTAGTATTACATTTATTCACGTTGCCCGACCGATGCCAGAAGTGAATGCAAATTTCGTTTCTCGTCTTGATTATTATTTCGCTGTAATTTCATTACGCCAACTGTACGAATAAATACGATATATCCATTGCTGCTATGCTCTAGTAGTAGCTTTTGCGAACTAGTAATACTAATTGATTGTAGTGGCTGTTTAAAGGGGGTCACGCATCTCCGAATAGATTGATACTTGAAAGTGAGTAATTTAACAGATGATATTATGAACAGATAAATTTAAACAATTTTGAATTGAACGTCAACCTCGTAATCCAGAACTTTGTTATAGCAGTTGAACTTGAAAAGATTACGTTGGCATTTTAGTTTTTCGCTCGACTTTGAAAATCTGGCTGCTAATGAATTGTCGTTGTCGGGAATGAGTCGTTCGATATTTTTACAACGGTGCGTCGATGCACTGCGATGGTACAACAACTATTTTCAAAATATGAACGTACTACGCAATGTACTCTCGTGTTACGCAATGTTTAATCAGTAAAATTAATTAATGAGATGTATTCGAATGTATGCGTGTAGTTCATGGCGTCCTAATGCCGGAACAATGCCTGTTTAACCATTTCGATATCCAAGAGCCGATATATACATCGGCTCCGCGATTTTTGTCTCACTTTGGACATTTTTTTCAACATTTGAATACTTTGGCTTTTACAAAATATTTTTACCAAAAAAACAATACATCCGTTTCGTTGAGATTCTTACACGTTCTGTTTCTACGACGATGCTTTGTAATTCTAGACGATAGAAAATCGTAGAAAAATTGTAAAGTAGATACTACTAACAGGGTTTGAAGGAAGAAGCAACAAATTTCAATTGGAGTTTTCAATTTAATTTCTTCTAAAACTGAACATTGACAAGTNAATTTTTTAAAAAAAAAAAAAAAAAAAAAACATTGCTTTGTATCCAAAAAAGAAAAAGAAAGAATGTTACGATTTCAACAAGTAAGGCTCATCTGAAAAGATTGAAAAGAAAATTGTAAAGCAAGAGATTAATTCTGAATGCTGGAGACTCTCAAGACTTCTTCGTCCTCTTCTTTGTCTGCGCGTTGCGTCTCTGGCATGAGAATCGAGACACTCCGCTTTGGAAGTAAACAGTGCACGATAACTCTGTAGCAAGTTTCGCAAGATTCGACATGGTCGCATGATCCTTGAAATACTGCAAAGTTTCAAATACAATATTTATTATTAAGATACAGGGGAGATAAAGGTAAAACGAAGATTGATATTCATACACGAGGACGGATTGAAAAGTTTTGCCTTAACTTACTCTCAAATAAAAAATAAACGAAATAAGAAGAGAAATCAATTTTGGTTCTCTATTTTTAAAGCTACTTGTTATAGTATATTTCCGCCAACGTTTTCAATATATAATCCATTTTCGTGTGAAAATGAAGAAGGAAACCGTTTCTTCATCTCTCACCTGGAGAGTTTCATTTGTTTTCGAAATTAATGAGAGTGGAACACTTGAAAAGACCAACGTTGCAACTGCGACGAAGGGGTGAGATCTGTATTGAAGAGAGGGCATTGGACTTTCTCGTCCATGAGTTACGGAAAGTTGCATTGCAATGATAATTATGTAAAAAAGCAGATACATAATTTTAGACATAAAGAACAAAATTATTTTCCCCATTGTTTTGTGACAGTATGTCCCTGATGGCTAATTCTCGCGTTGTAATAATAAATTACTGCCAACAATAAGTCACGCAAGTCGACGTACTAAAATTCTGATTTTAACACGAAAATAATTTTAACACGAAGAAACGTCGAGCGAAACGTTGCTCTCGCACATAGTAAATTCTTTCTGCTAGTTACGTTACTGCCGAAACGTTTTCCTTTCAAGTTTTTAAATTTTCTCTGCCAGCTAAGGTAAAATAGACACGATCCATTAAGAAAAGTGTATCGCAGGGAAGAAAGTCCCGTGGATAATGAGTTGTACGATTGAAAATCAATAGTCGATCGTTTCTTTTCTTCGCGAGTTCTTGTCCTCTCGCGGAACCGTTTTTCTCGATTCTTTCGCGGAGATCGTCGACGGAATTAACAAGCGGAAATTGACGAAATCATCGTAAACAAACGTCAGATAAAACTGAAACTTTTCAGAATTGTTAAAGACGCTCGAAACTGTTTGTAAAAGTTTTCCAATATCTGTCATTGACATTTCTCTCGTTACGGGAAAGTGAAATCGGCGCTATTTTCATGACGACATTCGCTATAAATATTCTGTTTAGATTCGCGTGTTCTTTGCCAATTTTATTACAATTACAATAATCCGAGTAACAGTTCACTGAAATGAAAGTTTTCTTCATTTTTCATTATAACATTAACGTTTATCACTGTAACTTAATATACGTTTTAATTTTATCTTTCAGAATGTAATATGTTTCTACGTCAAAATTTAAAACAACATGGGATTTTAACTGATGGAGTGTTAATCTTTATTAAAATCGCAAGTAACGAGATGATTACGACAGCAGACGTTCTACAACAGAGAATGCATGGAATTTAAAGTGAAAACAATGCGCAAAGACTTTTCATTCTATGATATTTATGAGATGACTTTTGAGGTAGAAATTCCCTCGATTGGATATTTTGCAACAGATATAAATTATAGGTGATAATCTGATTGCCGCCGAGATAGGCGATGCAAAAGTTAAAGTCACAGCCTTTATATTGTGCGTCGAGACAGAAGGTCCCAAGAGCGCGAGACAGAACTTGGGATCCTCTTTACGTTACAAGCTGTTGGGAATAGATTTGTATACCTACTAGTTTGCAAGTATTTGCTTAGTAAATCTATAACTGTCGCTCTGGGAAGTAGTAGTTCTACAATTGAATCGTTCAATTCTGTTGGAATCAAGTCTTAAAACTCTTTAAATTAAGCCTATTAGATACAGTTGGGTTCATTTGCTTGTTGGATTCATTTGCTTGTTGATATATTTTAAAAATCTTTTACGATACTCTTAAGAAAGAAACTTTCTGTTTTTTAAATGCAAGTCTGTACAGTTGTAGTGTGTCCTTTTGATTAAATTGTGTTGGACGAATTGTTAGAATGTTGTATGTTACGAATAAATCGAAAGCCAAGATCGGGCATTTTTGTTCCCTTCAACGAAGAAAGAAACAAAACAAGAAAGAGAACAGAGAAAAGAAAAATTTCTTACCATGTGGAAAAAAATCGATGAAACAGGATCGAGGATCATCAGCGTCACTTTCTTGTTGTTTCTTCTTCTTAAATAAAGGAAGAACAAGGTTCGATAAAGCAGAATTGATGGACTGAAAGAGTGAGAATGGCAGCGTGAAAGGGCAACTGCCGCGTCGAACAGATTTACTTGTCAGCGACTTGCTTCGATCAATTTTGAAATAGTCCTCGCAGGTCTCGCCTCCATCCATCCTTCATGCGTAATTTGCCCCCTCATTTTGACATCCGGCACTAGTTTCCTCTCTTCGAAAGGGAGGTTTGTAGTTTTGAAGATGTTTCAATCAAGAGAGCTCCGACAGCCGGTTTAGCAGCGAGGCAGCCCCCCTTCGCTGAATATCGGCCCTTCAACAGGGACGAGAAGTTCCCCGTACTTCGGCAAGATGATCCCTAATGCTCATAAGTGCGTACTCTAATAGCGACATTAGCTCAAGTGATTTATTTACGTGCAGAGCTGAATTTGATGCGCGTATTAATTTAAATGCTCCGTGAGTTTCCACTGTCTGTGTTTCAAACGTGTTTCGCGCCGGCATTTTCTCGGCATATGAACTAATTCGACATGTGAACAGTCTTCCTTCGGATATCAATTAAAGGGAATTTACATATTGTTGATTTCGTCGTCTCGTGTTCTCGTTGCCGAATCGCGTTCGTGTCAATTGACAGCGATTAATGACGAACCATTTGAGATCGACCATCGAAATTAACACAAGNTTCTCTTTTTTAAAAAAAAAAAAAAAAAAAATCTGTTCTAATTTATACGCACACTTTGTAGCCAGAAAAAAATCTATTTTCGTGGAACTTTTATTACACTTGGATAGGAACACTTTTAAACAGTGTTCTCATCGAACAGATATTTTAGAATCTGTGATTCAAAAACAGATATCGAGAATCTGTATGTAATAAAAGCTTGAGTTATTTTAAAACATTTAATTAAAAGTCCATTCTAATGTTCGAGTACTGTTCGTTGAATATCGAGGATTTTTTCAATATTGGTGAACGAATTGTCCGTTCCTCGGACAGAAGAATTTTTATTTCCATACAAGTTCCATTCTGTCTGAATTGTTTTTGCTTTTAAGTGCATTTATTTATCTGTTCTCATCGGGACTTGCGTAACGTGAGAAACGCATTTTTTTTAAAAAAGTTTCGATTTAAAAGATCGTTTCCTTCTTGTTAGACGTATCGTTCATTTTTCAAATTTGTTAAGAGTATCGCGATACTCTGAGCTGACAACACGCTCGAAACACAATAAATCGTAACATTGCAAATATTTCGTTTCACGGAAGTTTTAAAACTCAGCGCGAAAGATTCGAATATGCTGCAGTCAGCCTTATTGCTTCTCTTAATTCTCTCAACTTTTATAGAGAGATTAAGCTGCGATATTCTCTTTTATAGATTTCCATGGGAAAGGTGGGTTTAACGTTCAATCTATGGTGCTCTGGCAAAGTGTCGCAGGATCGTTTACGACACCGAATGTTATAGTCTTCTTTACGATTTATACTACGTAGTCATGCCGGGCACGAATCGTTGAGTTTGATCACTGTGTTCCTCGTCGCTTGAGCTGCTCGACAGTCGTTCGTACAGCGAACGATTGCCAGGTTTCGAAAACATTTCGTTCGATTCTCGAAATTTCAAATATATATTCTTTTGTTCTTTCTTCTTCTTTTCTTTTCTTTTCTTTTCTTTTCTTTTCTTTTCTTTTCTTTTCTTTTCTTTTCTTTTCTTTTCTTTCAGAAAAGCGTAACATTTTGACAAGCGTCTAGAATGGGTTCTTTCTTTTTTTTTTTTAAAACAATCTTTTCAACTTTTCAAACTTTTCAAACGAAAATCTAACAAATCAAATTTTCAAGAGGTTAACCCAGAGTTATACCTATAGCTGGTCTTTTCCAAATTGCAACAATGGAGGAAGCTCGTCTCGATGGCTAAAATGTACTTTATATTTTTGATATGCGATTGCTTCAAAATATCGCGTCGATAGGTGCCGTAATGAAAGGGTCAACTGTCGAGCAGGTATACTCTCGAGTACATTGGATCGAACAATCGACGCGTTGGTTGTAAAGTTGTAAAATCGATTCGCAACAAATAGATTGAATAATAGAACTGGTATAGTTACAGGACGCGTATGACGGCGCGCATGACGGAATTAGACGTATAAAATTAGACGAACGCAAACTGCGGCAACGTCTCGCTTTGCCATCGGTTACGTTTTATGGAAATCGCGTCGTCGTCGTAAAACGAGTAGTAGGAGTAGCAGGATTGGTATTTATCGTTGGCTTATGGTCGAACAAACGGTGAAATTCTTCTTCCTCCGGGTTGTAAATTCCAAGTTCACCGCTGCTGCTGTTGCTGCGTGGCTTTCACACCGTGCTGCCCGCCAAATTAATTTTGCAACGACTTGTTCGCAATGCGCGGTAAATGGACGTTACGTTGCTAATGGAAGTAACGAGTGAAATGCTAAAAAGCTCAAAGGGAAGTATATCGAACGATCCTCAGGAGAATCCGCTGCAAGATTTTATCGGTCTAACGAACGCCGAATTATCGTAATCGATTAATTCGTAACCCTCCGCGAGTAACCCAACTCGTTGTTTACGTTCTCGCTCATGAATTTTTATGCTTGCTGAGAAAGCTCTGCGAGATTCCTTCGAAGAATTCAAGATTTTTAGGACCGTTTAAAGATCTCTAAACATTCGCTAAATTTAGTGATTTACTTATCGGAATTTATCGATACCGTAAAGACTTTATTCGATTATTCGATATTTACGTTTGCTTGCAAAGAGTTGAAGGATATGCACAATGTAGCCAAGAATTTTGTATTTTTGTTGCAAGAGACTGAGGTCCTGTAAGAGTATACAATGCTAATCAGCATGCTTCTAACATCCTTCTATGCGTCCTTAATTTGCATAATTAGGATAAAGTGAATGATACCTAGCCAGACGTGAAATTTTCAACCGATTAAGCAAAAGTTGCGGAATTTTCGGGCCGGTTATATTAATAATTAATTAAAAATTTAACGAACCTACTTTTGACTGTTGTCACTGTTGTCACTGAATATACCTCTCTGCTAGAAAATCTCGACTTTTTTCCAGTTCCAAACGAATGATCAAATAGTGAGTGAAACAATTGTATAATTCATGAAAAATATTTCTTTGCTAATCACTTCATTTGCAATCATGTACGAATTTATGTGAATTTGGTTGAGAATTGTTTTGCACTTGTCGACACAGATTCACATTGAGAATGTCAATCATTTTCAATCATCTTTCCTTTGTTCTTTTCAACAAGTTTTCGCAACGACAGTATATACAGCGACTGTCGCGTCTCTTCTCTTTACGATAGACTCTAGGCGTTTTCAGTCAAGGTCGATATCACATAGCCTCTCAGCCGCCATACTTGTATAATGGACGAGAATATCGGTAATCCTTCTATCCCTCACCTGTATTTCTTTCATTCGATGATACTTGCTTCTCACTCTGCTGTTCAATCGAGTTATTAAGCTCTTTGTTCAACAACGGTCGAGAGCGACTTGTTAAAATTCCCGAGATATCCGCGATCACTGTTCGTTTGTTTCGTTTCAACTGCTTGGATCGATATATCCAGATTGTTCAGCTTTCCTCTTCGCTCCCTATAAATAAATCACAATGGATTCGAATCGATTAAGACGAGGTAAGCGTAGCGGCAGCAGTTTGCTGCTAGTTAATATACATTTAATGAGGTGTTTCTCTACAGTAGCTAGATATTAATTTTAATAATCGCGCTTTTAATAAATCGCGAAGACGCGGATCGATAAAAACTTCAAAGTATATTCGCGATGAAACGTCGTGTCCACGTTAATTAATTCCCTGTCCGACGAAGAACAGAGTTTCGACTGCTCGTTTACACTCGCTCGTTTTTCGAAGGATGTAAATTGTACGTTATTAATTAATAATATTGTATAATATGTGTATTATTATACGTAGGAAGGTGCGGCAAACGCCGAGTGGGTTGACGCGTCTCTACGTCGTCTAAACGAGAGACGGCTTACGATAAAAAGGAAGCCGGCAGTCAAGTTAAAAATTAAATCCGAGACTCGTTCGTATCTGGCGGCAGTGTCGAGCAGACACGGACTGCTTCACCTACTTTTCTCACCGAGAGAAGAGCCGAGTTTCGGTGAATCGGTCACATCTCTTGATCCTCAGGGAGCTGAAGATTCTACACGGGATCCTAATCTGCGGCGAAGACAGCTGTAGCTTGACGCACGGCTCGCTCCTTCCGGCACAAGTTCCGGCGGATTCTGCTGCCTGGACAAAGAAACCGAAAGGAAGGAAAGGAAGGAAAGAGGATGAGAAAAATAAAATATTCTCTCCAGAGACTATGCACAGCTGCGAGGGCACATCGTCGAGAGGCCGTAGCTGGAATATATAAGGCGAGAGAGTTTAAGGTCGGGGCAGTTGCGCTTCGCTCGCCGGCGTATATCGCTCTTTCACGCACAGATATTTGCAATTTGGATCTGTGTTAAAGTAAACTTGAACTGCAGCTGCGAGAGCAAATACACGTGTATTTGTTGCGTTAGTCGGCCTGTGTTTGAAGTTCGCTGCAACGTGATGGAATCACCAGCAGCCTGGTGAGTAACTGCACGCTCATTTCGGAGTGGATACCTATTAGGATATCGTGTCGGAATGTTACACATTTTTGAGGATAGTCGGTTAATCCGAGTTGACCTGATTTCCTTCGGTGTGTGCGTAAGTTGCCTTGTGAATGAGTTTAGCAAGTAACACTCGCAGTTATGTTGGAAAAATTTACGGCAGGTATATACGAATCACTTTGATAATAACTTGAAACTAGATAGTTTTTATCGAGTACCAAAGATGCGATTGTTCAAAATGAGATTGGAATTTGCAGGCAAGCGTATTATACCTAGGAGAGGACAAGAATGGTTTTGGAAATACTTGGCAATACTTGCTTGTCTTAGAAAGCATTTGGAAAGGAAAGTATATCTAATATCTAATTTATATCTTTCCATCGAAGCTGTCTGACATACATACATACATACAGCTAATTTTGCTATCGCTCAAAACAAACTGATTGTTCCAGATGTTGCATAAGCGTTTCAACCAATAGTGCAAGGCCCTTGTTAGACTTTAGAGCAGTAGCTATAGACAAGACCGTGATACGTCTAAGCGTAGCGATGCAATTGCGTCTTGCTTGGCAAATTGGTGACGGAACACTGCACTTTGAGGAGGTGCGTCTAATGCAATTGAACATCAAGAATGAGCGGATACCCATATGCACCAGGTACAGAGAGAAGCAGAGAGGCATCCTCTTTATCTAATTCCACGCTGCGAGCCATTGATAGCCACAAGATCAAAGATTGCGCACTGTCTTGACACTGTTGTGACTGTCAGAAAGCTTTGTCGCCTTTTCGCACAAGGTTTTTCCATATCCGAGGAAAGACACACAGCCGCAAGTCCCTGGAGGCTAGGAACAATGACTCAAGGGGAATCGAGTGCTCGGATATTTTCGCACATCAGCCAAGTTTCGTCTCGCTTTCGTCAGCTAACAATATACTACTGCGTTCTCGCTGGCAACATTCGATCTCTCGAAAC
>NIPQ01038711.1:0-11339 GCA_002806875.1 Lepidotrigona ventralis hoosana | reverse complement strand
CCACCCCTCTCCCCTCCCCCTCAAATTGCCACCGAACGAAACGCGACTCGCGTCAGTTTTAATTAGCGGCCAATACATTTGCATGATTAGACCCTGGAAGTTACGTGGTATCGGCATTCCAGCGCGTCGAAAACAGCCACGGCGGCATTAACTCGCCGGGATTTCTCTCTTTCTCTCCTCTACTTTTCCTCTCTGCCATTCACCGGCACGTACAACTTCGCCGGACGTCTACTTTAAATATTTAAATACCTCTCTCTCTCTCTCTCTCTTTCTGTCCAAACCTCCCCTCGTCTCACGAAACGAAATATCTACGGCTACAAGGAAAAACGTCACATTTTTTCCCCTCTGTGTTTTTATTCTTTGCGTGTGAAAAATCTTTCACAGCATCGGATCTATCACAATCTTTAAAGATTGGATTGCCTCCACCTTGAAATTTGCCGTACGATTCTTTCGAATCTTGAACATCACGGTTTAAATGGCAAAAAAAAAAAAAAATGGTGGAAAGAGATCAAGAAAATACTTCAACGATCAAAAACATTTTCTGCCATTTTTTCACTTGCGACGTGATGTAGAAATATATCTTTGAAAGAAACTAAGGATTGGGCTGTCGAAGCTGGATGCTTTGCACTTCAAAATATCAATTGAACTTTCTTTTACGAAGTATAGATAACTCTTTACTTTATCATCCACCTCTGTTCGGATCTCTTGAATTCTTGTCCGCTGTCACATCATACGAATCCGCTTCGCAATTGTACATCATGAAAATAGAGATACCGTGTATATTATCTGGTGTGAATAACGTATCGATATACAGCGCGCGGTATCAATAGTGCATGCTACGCAATAATGCTTTATTATGTAGCATAGAGTATAAATAGTATATTATCTCGCGCTCGATACGAAACATTACACGTTGTATTCTAGTATTTCACCGATTTGCTATATATTTTGTAATGTAAATATCGTACTATCAGATTTACGTGGTGTACTATTATATACAATGCTATAGTACCTTGTAACACAAATGTCCGTATTATCTCGACGTGCGAAGGAATATATATACATATATATATATATATATATATATATTCCTTATATATTTTTATATATATATATATATATATATATATATATATATATATATATATATATATATACCTGTTATCAAAATTGACATTAACCAATCAGTGTATTATTTTGCCAATAGCAATATAACTCGCGTACAGAAGTCCCGAACTATCATTTCTTTCTAGATGAACTAAATTTTTTTCGAGAAATATAAATATTGCAGTCGTAAGTTTCATTTCATTAGATTTTTTCGTGCATGTTTTTTTTCTTCGAGAAATATGAACATTGCGATATATTATTGCATTTATATTCACCTCGTTGTATTTATTGCACTCATTTCGATTTCTTTGAAAATTCTAACGCGAACTATGAATATTATGAAAGCTTTATTTCTAGATCAATTATGATTAAATAACAATAAATAACAAAGGAGTCACCATTTCATTTGAAATTATAACATGAATCCTGGTGTGAATATTACAGGTAGCTGGAAATTCTAAATATAATCACAATATAATTACAATTCCGAGAATTTTAAAAACGTTAGTATCACAAAACATTTATATTAACATTTATATAATCAAGTTTCTTCTAAAATTGTTTTTACCAAATGAAGCATGAACGTATCCATCTAATTAAATTACAGTTTCAATACTCCAGAATATTAATATCAATTATTAAGTATGCATTTAAGGAAGTCGTTATCTTCCCGTTTTTAAATTCTAAGTGAAATCTGAATATTCATTTCTAAATATTCAAATTTGAATGGGCTGCAGAATTATACATTCTGTAAATCCGATGCACTTTTAAATTTCCGCGAGCATAACTAAAGAAGTTGAACTTCAATGGAAATTTGCTCTTATCTGTCGTACATACATTGCAACAAAATATTTTACTTTAAATATTTCATATATTTGTGCATTGTGTGACTCTTTTGCAATATGCAATTTCCTGTATATACATAAAAAAATCCGCTGTCTAATAGTTAGTTAGTCACAGTATCGCTACTTTGAATGAAATATTTATACATATGTTTCAAAAATATTTATATTAAAACCATTTATTTGTACAATTAACCATTGATTAAATATGAATATCTTGTATCTGTTATGTATGAAATATGAAATCTATTAAATATAAATACATTGTGCGTTATTGTTTATAATATAGTTTGAAAAAGCCATTATTTCCATTGAAATTCTGACATGTTTCCGAAATTTTAAACTTCACTATGTCTACCAGGAAGTATTTTTCCGCGGAATATCTTACTATGATTATTGTTGATCTTTTAGAATACACATTAACATTAGAAAAATGCATATTCAACGACGAACAATTTGAAAATCAAATTCTAAAATACATTTTTTTTTCTTATTTCCAGTTAGGAAATTTCCAGTTAGGAAAATTATTTCCTTATTTCCAGTTAGGAAAATTTCCACTTATTTCCTTTGGTAGGCAATTTTTTATGCAAATTAGAAATAGAGATTTAATTACCTTCGATTTGAAAATATTCGACAGAATTGACAAACTTTCATATTTCCAATAAATTTCTAAAAATCCTCATCAAAATTGTGTTACATCAAAGAAACATTTATGTAAATATTTTCGCATAATTTACACGGACTGACATTGCGGCAAATTAGCAATGACAAATATAACCTTCCTGCAACATTGTTAACGTTATCTTATAACTAATCGTAACCTCGAAACAAATGTTACACATGTAAAATGCAACATTTTTCGAATAAATTTTGCATCCTCGCCAAAAATTTTAATACTTTAGTATTTAAATTCCCCTTTTTTTTTCTCTTTTTTTTTCTTTTTTGTTTCTTTAAGGAGAAGTGGTTTGGACGTATATCTAAACTGACCTAATTAGCTACACTTAAGATTACTCCTTTGTTAGTGCGATTACATAGCTTCAGTGTCTTAGCCAGAAGTGTAAATTGAAACTATTGAAAGCAAAATTACACAGAATTCCAAAGAAAAGCATGAGGTGAGGGAGGAAATAGTTTCGAAAAATTACAAAAATTGTTTATATATGACATATATACACGTACATACGTATATTACAAATAATACAATATAACGTATTAATATAAAAATATTAATATAAAAATATTAATAATAAAGTTTTGAAAAATTGCCAATTATAATTTTGTTAATTTTTAATTTAAATTAATTATATTGGGTAAATTTTGTTATATCATTTATAGACTTTTTATTAAAATTATTGCAATTACAATTTATATGCTATTCTTCGAAGCTTCGTATCTTCTTACTATATTATATATTATATCTTGTTCACTATATTATAATATAATAACAAACATATTACTCTACTTTATATGAAATATAGTACAATTGTAAACAAGTATACATATATATATATATATATATATATATATATATATATAAATTTTGAAATAGAGACACGTAGAAAATAGTGCTGTATTTGGCAATTATACAAAGTGAAATTATAGTTCAATCTAAGTATTTTATTATAAGTTATTATATATATTATATATGTTTAAATACATGTATATCATACATATTTAAATATATATTGTTATAAAATTATTATGTATATATATAATGCATATACATATTACTGTAATAACAAACAATTTTTAGCAAAGATATATATTTATAAATATAAAATTATACGAATAAATTACTCGTTATATAGAAATTATTTATCAAATAAATCAATTATTTATTCTACATATTCTCCGTATTACACAGGTATTCTCCGTGCCATACACGCACAAATAATTCCGAATACAATACCGCAAGACTACTTTTAACGCCGCGTTATTTTTACGAGAGTGAATATAAACGCGCGACATTGGATGCATCAAAACTGACATTGCGTTTAAATTTGGTTTCGGCTGCTCTCTCGAGAGCCAGCCTCTCCGTCGTCTAAATAAAGAAATCGCAGTTAATATTTGATCGAACCGGCTCGACTAAAACTCGCCCCGAGTCGGGAAAAAAACCCGGTCGGTAAATCGTACGAGATGAAAATCGGCTTGAAATGACGGATAGTCGGCGGATATGTTCATAGACCACCGCATGATTTACCGACGAAGGGCGGAACGCGTGTCCCACGGCATGAGCGGAGGGGGTTGGAGGTGTTCAGAGAAGGACAGACGACGGTTTAGGTGGAAATCATCAGCCGATTAGAGTGCAGATGTTCTCGTACGGAGATTATAAGCCGTTTCCACCCTCTGCGACGGTCTCTAGCCCCGGGTTCTCGGTCGAATAGGGCCGGGTCCGAAGGGAGGACTAGCAATAGCTCGATGAAGGGTGAGCTTGATTGAATTATCATGAGTGTTTGCGGAACGGCGGCCTGCAATTGAATTAGGCCTCGGCTCCTTTTTTTTTTTTCTCTCTCTCTCTCTCTCTCTCTATCGTCGTGCGTAGACATCTATCAGTGTCTCGGTAGGAGCCCTTGCTTTTAATGTTAATCAATGCCTTCGCCTCGTTTCGCGAAACGACACGGGTCTCTCTCTCTCACTTGGAGCTGCTCTCCAAATGGGATTCGACACGACGTACATAACGTACCTTCTTTTTTTCATGGTTTTACTTAGACATTTTATAAACGTAAAGAACTCTATTTCATATATCCATATTTTAATCAATTAGTTTTTCATAGGATAGGTCTTTATAAATAAAAACTTGTCAACAATCCATTATATCATATTACTCCAATATCTCTGATGGGAATTCTTCTCGGTTAAATATATATTTTTCTGATCCGAGACACCTGAATGTTAAGTATCTCGTAATTTTCGTACACTGTATCTTTCAAGCTCGAATAACACCTACGTGTCGTCTCGTTAAAGTGTTAATGAAACCATAAAATATTTCGTGCATTCACAAAATCCGACCCCTGCGAATGTCCGAACAACGCCGTGTATACATGTGTTTAAATTGCATATTTACAAAAATCGATGATATTGACGGAAGTATAAATCCCAGAATTACCGGGATAATTCTTCTTCGTTTCGTTCACACCAATCGCCGCTCGATACGAGAGGAAAAAAGAGACGGTTACACTTCTTGATTTCTAATGTCTAATCACTTTGTACACAAAGTTATCGATGATCGGAGACATCCTTCGCGTATTACGAATAACGCGTGGAGGAATCGGTGCTTTCGGCAGATCAAAGACGCGCCGCTCCGTTGGAAAAAAAAGTATTTCCAGTATCGGACGCGCGATAACATCGTGCCGTTATCAGCTTGACGAATTGACTAACTGCCCGATAACCGGTGAGAATCTCATCATCGGACCCAACCGTCACGATTAATTCTTCCTCTCCTTTTTCTTCTTTTTGTTTCTTTCTTTCTACGCGACAAGTACGTACTTCGTTGAATTTTCGTTTCTATGTTTCATGTAACTACACTTGATCCAGTAATGACGTGATTAGCTGAACTTTGGAAGTACCGAGCGATATCGTTATATTTCCTCGGCCCTCTATCTCCGTTGAATGTTCATTCGTGTTTCGATTCGTAACGGAGTAATGGATGTCCCTCTTCCATTATTATTGAAAATAATAACGCCGGACGAGGTGCAATGGATTTTATTGAAATGAAAAATTCATTTCTTGAGGAGTAACTTCGTTGCCCTAAGAGCTAAGTGGCAACATTCCATTCACGATCCTTTTTCAATCTACAGATTTTATACGGACATTTCCCCTTTGAATTCTAGAAATTCGCTTCTTTCATTTCTATTTCGTTCATTCAGATTCCACAGTTTGGTGAAATTTTAAAGAATTAGAACGAACCATTTCCCTCAGTGGCTTAACGATAGTGACAGATGAACTGGATATTTGCTTATCGCACGTAATGTAATAATTATAGTTTCAAATCTCATCGTCAGTTCTCCGAGTCAATTATTCAAATATTATTCTCAATCGATCATCGAAGAAAATCAACTACGTGTCTCTTTAAAATAAACATTATCTGTATAAGAAATTTTGTACAAATTCTTCTATTATCTGTTGTAATTCTATAAAATATAATATTATTAATTAATTCTATTATATGTACTATATTGTATTGTACAGTATCGTTATATATTAACTTGTTCTATCTTACATCTATTAAAATTATTACAATTCTAAAATATATAATTATCATAATTTTCAACGAATTGTAGTATTTTCTCGTTGTTTAATTCATATCAATCGAATAGGATGCCTCATCTGATATCATCACCTTGATTTACGTCACTATCAATATTAGAAGTTCCGAGACACACATTTTAGTATTAAATTTTCGTAGGTGTGTCTACCTCAAATGAAATCATACATTTTTCAACGCATTAATCGATATTTCCTATATAATAAAGATATTGAACAAAGTCTAAACGTAATCTGAATGATAATCGAAAAACTATGATTCACGTGAAATCAGGCTATTAACCATGATCACTGATTATTAAATAGTTGATGATAGATCAACTAATCAAAGTCGTTCTAATTAAATTAAAAGTCATTAACTGTAAAATGATTATACCACACTCAATGAAACCGGCAAAAAAGTTTTCGATCGTACAAAACATTGAAGCCGAAAATTGAATTGAATGAGTACGAAAACTTTGGTCACAAGTCACATGAACATGTGATTGAATAATTTGCAAATTTTCATCAAATTCTCATACGACGAAAGTGATTCGTGTTCACGATGCAATTACTGAAAGATTATTGTAAACCGTGCGAAACAAGATAGTAATGTTCGATTTAATATTCTGTTAAGAAAGACTTGAGATCACTTGATTTACACGAGAAAACTGATTTCTCGAATTAGCGCCAAGAGGAAATCCGATTTTCGACGTGAAGATAATAACTGTGGAAATTGCACGACGAGGAGAAGTTGTTACATTGTTCAGCAGATTTCATTGCTCCGTCAGTTTAATTCGATACAGACGTAATAACGTTAGAAAAAGACTCAATTAGAAAGAATCAACACATCGCGTCAATGAAGTAGCAAATTTGACGAAGTTCAGTTCAAATTTGCAACCAGATCAGATAACATTAAATTAATATGTTGTTTGAACGCATTTGTTGCAAAATCAATTTTAATATGTACGTGTGTATAAATAATTTCATCTATAATGGATTTCTGTAAATAATTCTGTAATATGTACAATATATACATATTCATACACTTACATTATACTATAATATTACTAAGTACTTATACTATATAATTACTCAGTAAGAATTTACCATTCAGAAAAAAGTATAGATAACACATTGCAAAAATCCATCAAAAATGAAATTACATATGTATGTACTTTTTCTAAATTTTCTAAGTTGCAACAACATTCTATATAAAATATCGTGCAAAAATTACTCTCCATCGAGATATTTTTACATCACGCGAAGAAGAAATAATTTCTGCCGAGAATATATAATATAACGTTAATTGATCGCGCACATTGTGTACATAAAGTCCGTGGGAGAAAATTATACTGTTTACTCGGTATGCCATCGACAAAGAGAGAAATCGTTGTAAGAAGAAAACGAAACATACGTAATATAATGGTAACGGTGACTCGGCGTGATTTATTGGAACACGTTCGAAGTGTGTTTGGCACGTTGCCTCCTATCAAAAGAATTAATCGCAACAAGGAAAGAGAAAGGTACTGATTGTGTATAATTCTACTACAAATGTGACTGCAATCGCTGATTTACGAAGCTATAATATAAGCTACAATAGTAATGCTTCTTTCAAAAAGATGTGAACACTTGTAAATGAAATTATACATGGAAATATATTATATTATATATATTGTGTATAGATGCTTGAAAAATTATGTATTTCAGTGAATATTCCATATATTCTACATATTGATATAATTGATATGTAATGTGATAATATAATAATATTAATAAATAATATCTACGCGAATTCCACAACGAATAATTAATTAGGTACATAATTTACAAGACAACTTTATCGTGCTTTCTTAAATCTAATACAATTAAACCTAATGTAGACATTATATATATAAACACAATGTACATTAAAAAAAAAACATTTCAATTGTAACTGTATATAAATGAAATGAATTTTCTGATTTTCCTAGATGAAAAAATTGTACGTTTATTACATTTTATTATACATCCTCGATATAATAATAAATTATTATTTATTTTATTATGAAGTATTATTAATCCATGGCCATCCACAAACGATCATTGTTTAAATTATGATTAACTCCTTGCCTTACGATTTTCTTCTCAGTTCTCAATAAACATTAATTATTGTAACATGTTACATCGTGTCAGAAGTAAAGTATTGAAAGCATTATATAATTTGTATTTATTAATCGAAGAATCAGAATTGAAAATTCAGGACTGCAATTGCTTTTCTTTTCGAAATCGAAACTTGATATTATAACTCAAAGGATTAATAATTTCAAGACAATCACAGATACATGCTTGATCCGAGTTAATCCTAAATTTCATTTTTATTTTTATTATTGATGCACGATCATCCACAAGCAAACCAGGTTTAAATTATTATTAACCCTAAATTATTATTAAACTGCAAAACAATATGGTCTACCCAACTTAAGCCTAAATTTCATGATTATTATTAAATATTGTTAATATAATAATAAATATTATTATCTTTATTATTATTAAATATCATTAATCCACGATCATCCACAAGCCAGCGTTGAAATTATTATTATTACCCCTAACTGCAGAACAACCACAAATATATAGTCCACCCAACTTTAGCTTAAATTTCATTATTATTATTAAATATTGTTAATATTATAAATATATATATTAAATATATATCATTAATCCACGATCATCCACAAGTAACCATTGAAATTATTATTATATAACCGCAGCTACATGATTCATCCGAGTTAATCTTAAATTTCATTGCTATTTTTATCATTATTAAATATTATTAATCCACGACCACAGGTAGGTTTAAATTATTATTAACTCTAACAACCACAAATATATGGTCCACCGACTTAAACTTAAATTTCATTATTATTATTAAATATTTAATATTAAATATTAAATATGATCATCTTTATTATTATTAAATGTCATTAATTCACGATCATCGACGAGCAGCCAGCGTTGAAATTATTATCATTGTTAACCCTAACTGCAAAACACGCACTCGCAAAATCATCCATAGAGTTGAGCTGAATTTCATAGGTCTCAATTCCAAACGAAAATGGAAAGAGAGCAAACACTCTCACAAACGTATCTACAAGTGACATTTCCTTCGCCCGAGGAAGAAAGGGACGAAACGGAAGGACAGTGGTCCCTGTGCTCGTTAAAGCCAACTAATGACAGGACCAAATCGATTCCGTGTCGTAAATCCGAAGCCTGGCGCCGGCATTTTGGGGCCCCGGAAAGCTCGGTTTACAATGGCCGCCTGCCATCGGGCCTTCTGGGCATCGTTCACCCCGAAAACGGACAAACGGTCCCCGTCCGATGACCGTAAGCTGTAAAACCATGTCGAGATACCGGCCGATGAGCCAGCGCCAAGGTCTGCGTCTTGTCAGCGAGGCTAATTTCGTGAGGGAGAATTAGGGGACCGGGCAGCCCTTACGCTGCGCGATTTCTACCGTGTAATCGTCACGCGGAGACGCGCATGAACGTCACCGAGTATCACTGCCGTGCGTGTACCTTGTTAATTTGTTGGGTGCTTCGATCCGATCGGACAAGATGCCGAGCCGGGCGAATTTTCGCTCTGAACGAGAGACGTTCAACTAGATTTCTTCGCGCGTTCTCTCGCCATCTTTCGTCACTCGCCGATGCCCATTTTTTTTTTTTTTTTCTTTCTCTTTTATTCTGTCAAACAGATGTACAGACGTAAGTCTCTTTCTTGGAAATCTTCGAGTTCAATCATTGCGAATTTGGTCTTCGCAGAGTTCAACAGAGTTTAGTAGAATATTTCAAGGACGCTGATATTTTAATCGCTCAAACACGAGATATTTTTTTTTCAATTTTAAGGAGAAAACGCGGCGAGAGATCACACGTATCGAAAGTCGACGAGGAAATCTCTATACAATAATATTCGTAAATACGTCTGTGTACGTTTTACGTGCGTAAAAGTGCGCATAATGCGCGGGAATTGCAGAGACACGTAAAATGTCGAAAGTCGAATATTTATTGCAATATTTAGTAGACTTCTCTGTTGATGCGCATAAAGATCTGCAACCTACCGATTACGTTTTTAACTGTTATTTTAATTCGTGTTTTGATCTTTGCTACTTCCACTATCTATCTCCTTCTGCCTATAACAGAATTACAACCAAAAACAACTTTCAAATAGCCATGATTTCGTTGGTGCAAGAGTAGGTATCCAACGAAACCTCGACGTTAACTGCACAATTTAATACGTCATAAAATAGTTGGAAAGCCGAATCGTTAAAACATCATAATCAGACGAAGGATTACTATGTCGCGTATTTGAAGGTGCGCACGAGGTATATATAGTCATTTAGGACATAAAAATGATCTTAAGCTCCGTTGATTCGATAAAAATTATTTCGTTAATTCTTTTTATTGGTGTTTATTGAGTTCGTCAACGGCTGTTGGCAACTTTAGACGAAAGTTCAGAGGAAATTCTTGGAATCGTGGTTTGCACAACCGGCCGCGTTGATTATCGCATTACCATTTTATTACACCTGCCTATGCAAAAATTTTACACGGTCGAAAATATTCGCGTATGAATTTTTATTGCGTGGGAACTCTTATCGTAAAATTATCTTAAAATTTGTACCTTAATATAACAGATAAATATTTAACCCTCGTCTCATTTCGAATAATTTCAGAAGTCTTCGTGGCCATTTTCGAATAGACAACACTAGGTGAGAAAGTAAAGATACTATTGTTGTGAAAATTTAAACTTCTCTAGAGGCGTTAAAAACATTTTATTCGTGATCGAAGTTTCTCTTTTGTAATTCTACGACTTTTTCCCCCCCTAATAATTTATTGAATTTAAACGAAAATTTAAAAAAAAAACATTCTAACATTTAAAAGTTCAATAAAAGAAAGTCATTACAGCATATCGATGAAATAATTATGATTTCAAACAACTGTACCTTCCAATATTATTAAGATAATTAGATTTTTAAATTTAATGGTTATTTTTGACTACCATTGCGCAGAGACAATAATTTTTTAATAGAAAAATTTACGTAATTTTTATACAGAGATGATGAAAAGCAATACTCCTCGATTTCAAGTAACAAAGGTAAAAAATTATTTAACTTTGTC